>CAUYSK010041245.1:0-14647 GCA_963575035.1 Avahi laniger | reverse complement strand
CGGTCACAGGAGTCAGCTTCCTGTACCTTCTCCATTAATTTGAAAGGTGCTTTTCTACATTTTTTTAGTATTGAGTCTTGACATAAAATTGTGTCTGCTATATAACCATTTATATGTTTTCAGAAGAATGGGCATTTTTCCACCCCTTCTGCCTCCTCCAAAATCTTGCTCCATTAATTACCTCCTCTTCCAGTTGTATCATCGGTCTCTCTCCATGTTCTTACTTTTTCTGTTTTTTGTGGACTAGTCTGATCTGATAGTCCTTATCCTGATATACAGCATAACTCTTGCAGGTGCACAGAAGAGGACAAGAGCACATGCTCTAGGTATTAAGGCAATGTAGATGGGGAAATCAGCGATTGCAAACCTGGACCTCAAACCAAATGTCCCAAGGGCAGAGGCCACAAATTGTGGCACTAATTTGCCTCCAAGCTGCTTCTCACATGGTTATCTCAGGGAAGCATGCTCCAAGGTAAATGATGGCAGAAATATATTTAATAACAACAGATCAGTCTCACAGCAACTTTCACTAGGCCAGCAAGAAAATAATCAAATAACAATTTGCACAGAGAAATTAAATATCAGCAAAGGGTTCATTTTGTCTTCTTGAAGCCCAGAATCAGCTCCAGGCTATTCCTCCATGATCCTTCTGTTCCTTCGTTATCCACTCTGCCTGTCTTTCCTGACAGAAAGAGCTGCAAGTCTGACTTCATTCTTTCATCACAAGAACACAGTTTTAGAACATTAAAATTTAAAAATTTTAAACAATTGACTCTAAATGGAGCCTTTTACTGCTGACAACATCTTTGAAAAGGCGAATTAGAATTTTTCTCATCTCTGTGCTTATATATTTGAAGTCTTTGCAAAAATTCAGTGGAAACAAACTCAGCTGGGCCTTCTTTAATTGTGTACTTAGTGGTTACTAAGAAGTGTTGGTCTGAGTCACTGGAACGGTTCCTTATTTTAGTTCTCACAATTGCTTTCCACAAGATAATAATTTAATTCTCTCTCCCCCATTCTCTATAAATTATAGCTATGGCTCATCAAAAATAAGTAATTCCAATATTCAAGGTCAATAATATGTATTTAATGAAGTTAGATATGACTGTAGTTTGGGATAGAAACCTGGTCCAGAATGCTATACCTTCTGATTTGTTTCTTGTTTTTTTTGTCTTATGGTATTAAATGGATTTGGTCCATTTAATCACCAATTCTTAGAATGGAGAGGTACCTTATACATCAGTGTAGAGGTTGGTTCAGTACTGTATTCCCTGTACCTAGCACCTAGAACACAGTATGTGCCTGGTAAATATTAATATTTGCTATGTAACTTCATCTAGTTCGATCTTCCCATCCAGTACAGAAATATTTTCAACCATTTTCCTCTAACATGTACCTTTATATCTTTTGCTTTAACCTTTCCAGTTCCAGGGAACCCCTTTCTTCTGCATTCCTCCCTCCTCCCCTTCCTTTAGTAGCTCTATGTTGAGTTCTTACTATGTACCAGGCACTGTGCTAGGCTCTTGGGGTATTGTGAGCTAAAACACATTCCCTGCCTTCCTGGAGATCATAGGTTAATAGGAGAGGCAAACATTAATCAAAGGGTCAAACAGGATGGTAGTACCTAGAAAAGTCAAATGATAGAGATAGAAAGTAGAATGGTGGTTGGTAGGGGCTGGGAGCAGGGGAAAGGCGAGTACTGTTCAAGGGGTGTAACGTGTCAGTGCAGGATGATGGAAAGTTCTGGGATGGATAGTGGTATTCTCGCACAACAGTGTGAATGTATTTAACGCTGTTGAACTGTACAATTAAAAATGGCGAAAATAGTAAAATTTATGTTATGTGTATTTTACTACAATAAAAACAAACAAAACCATGAAAAGATAAAGGCACAACTCTGATAAGTGCTAACAAGGAGAGCGCACAGAGAACCCACAGGCAAAATGACCTCCTCCTATTGGTCAGGATGCTTTCCCAGGGGTGGGGAAACTGAGAGCTGGGGAATGAACACGAGCTGGCCTGATGTAGACATGAAGGAAGAGCATCCAGGCAGAAGGACTGGCACTTTCAGGGGGTGGCAAGGAGCCTGTGTGCAGCAGGGACTGAGAAGAGGTCAGTACCTGCAGCTGGCAGAGCAGGGGGAGCAGGTGCCGGCTGGGGCCAGACACCCAGGACGGGGCCCGTCCTCAAAGGGCCTTGTAAACCCCGCTAGGGAACTTGGCCTTTACCCTAACAGCGCCGGGGAGCCGTTCAGCAGTTTTAGACAAGGGGGTGACATGATCGAATTTGCATCCCACTCCTGCTTACACGTGTTTGTGTGTGTCTCTGTGCGTGTGAATCCGAAAGCTCTTCCTTCTGTAAACTTAAAACTGCCCTCATACAACTCTATCCCACCGGTCTTGGTTCTGCCTTCCTTCTGGAGCTCTGCAGAAGCAAATATTCTCCCTCTTTTCTGTGAGGGCTTTTCAAACTCCAGTTCTGTTTCAGCTTTTTACTATTGTGATCACACCCTCTGTATGCTCTATATTATCACTCTTCCTAATAAAATGTGGCTTCTGCAGTCGAGTACAATCCTCTACTCAGTTTTGGGAACAGCAGAAAAGCTATTTTCTGGGATCTGGACACCATACTAGAGCCACACCCATCATCGACTGTTTCATATTAAGTTGGCAGTTGACTAAACAACCCTCACCTCCAAGTTTTTCAGATGCAATGCTAATAAATCAGGAGGTCCCTTTCATTCTGTTTTTGCTCCATTGATTTTCTTAACATAAATAGAACTGCACTGGATTTCAGCCCTGGCTCTGCCACCAACTTGCTACATAACCCCCTCTCTCTTTGGGAGCAAGCTGGCCCGCAGGAAGCACATGTTCTTGCTCTCCCCATGTGGTAAGTGTTGCAAAGGGTTTATATGCTCAGGAGGCCTCCAGTAGTCCAGTGTGGGTCTGTACTGGGAGGCCCACTTCCTGGCAGACTTAATCCAGTTCCTTATCATTATCAGCTTCATCAGTAATAAAGTGATAGCTTTGTCCCCAATTGCCTTACTTCATTGTCGCATTTCTTGATTGGCTCAGCATACAGTTATATTTGTTGGGTCCTCCCAAACAACAAGGGGATGACCGATGTTCATTTGCTAAAATTCCTTGTCCCCAGGATTATGATTTTACATTTATCCCATTAAATGTCCTTGGGTTGGTTTCAACCCATTCTTCATTACAGCCAAATTAGCCCTAATCAGTACTAAGGATAATGGTCTGGAGGAGTTAACTCACATCTTTAACCAATTAGCTAACTCCAAGGAAGTGACTTTGGCCCTGGAATCCACCCCAGAGAAAGAATGCAGTATGCTGGAATATTGCCATGGCATTATTCTCAATGCCATATTAGTAATTATATGGAAGTCCACAGGAGTAAAATGCCATTTCTAAGAGAGGCTGAAAATCGGATCTGTTCTGTATTCAATTCCACTCTCTTGTAACTAGTGACAGCAAGGTCCCACACTATTTAGCATATCCCCTGAAAAGTTTGTCCATGGTGCTTGTTAGGTAACATAAACAGAAGTAATCTTGATAATCTTGAAAACTGATAATAGTGATGAGTCAAAGTGTCAATGATGATAATTTATATTTGCCAAGTGCTTTATGAGAACCAAGGAAATTTTGGGTGCAATATGTCACTTGGGCTTCCCAGAAGCCCTGTGCAGCAGGCAGGGTGGGAAGTGTTGTCTTCATTTTACAAATGAGAAGCCAGACTCAGAGCAGTTCAATAACAGGTCCAAAATCACCCAGTGTGTTTAGTGGTAGAGTCAGAACCAAACACAGGCCTGCAAAGACTGTCTAAAATTTGCCTCTTGACTTGACAGTCCCTCCAGTTGTATATGACCTTCACCCTGAATGGGATCTACTCACGACCCGGTGTAGACGTGAACATCACACACATGCGTCACTGCACTCAGAGCTCCTGGTGAGTAACCTCTTCGTGTGATTCTCGGTGTCTAGGACGCGGTGCCTGTTGTCCGCCTTAGATCCCAGGCTTCTCAGGAGACTCCCCTGAGGGGCCTAAGACCACAGATATTGGAAATAGAGTGTTTGGGTTCAAATCCTGGCTCTGCCAATTGCTGTTTTAGGACGAGCTACTTATATGTCTGCTTTATTTTGGGTTCTCCTGAAAGCAGAGCCTAAGGCCAGAACTTGGTAAAGATAGTTTACTTCAAAGGTGATGCCAGGAGGCGGGAGTGAGCAAAGCAAGACGTGGAAGGGAGAGAAGCCCATACAGAGTGTGTTACGGTTTGGTCCCTACTGTGGGCAACAACAGGTTGTGCTGGGAACCTTCCCAGGAGCCATGTGTAGAATGCACCTCCGAAGCTGTCTTGTCACCTGACTCCTGCCCTCTCTGGTGGCCGGTGACCCCAGGGCTGTCAGCTCCCCACACTCCAGATGGCTGAGTGGCTGAGCAGCTCCTCAAGGCTTCACATTTCTGAGGCAGCAAAGCACAGAGATGGCTGAGGCCCAGAATTGACGTGGGACCCTGGCAACATATGTGGAACTGTGCACCCAGAAAGTTCTGGAATCATGTATCAGAACGTGTAGCATCTGGGATGAGGGGTTGCAATACAGCTCCTCATACAGTGACAGGGATGATTAAATGATATACAGTTCCTAGTACACTTAATATACTTGATAAATACTAGCAGTAATGAGAATGAGAACGATGATGGGGATAATTTATTTATCTTATATAAAATCCATAGTAATTCTAACTGAAATTAAAGTCGACAAGCAGGTAATATTATTGCTATATCTGTGAGACTGTATTCTGGTCAGAGCTCTAATCTGGAACTATTTTTATAGAACTGGCTATATTGTTGCACCAAAAATAATATATAGTTTGTTCCTTTAAGTTAAATAACCATCAAAAAATAGCCAATGATAATTCCGTATGTCTGTCACTATAAAATTAAAAAAAAATTTATAAAAGTACAGAAATCCATGGATTGGGGTATGTATGTATGTGTGTGTACACACTTAATTTTAGTGGTTCGTGAAAGATTTAATCCATATGATCTTCGTATTTCTAAGCAGGTTTTAAATTCCGGATCCCAAATTATTAGTTAGTGTACCATTGGCATTTTCTTAGTCTGATGTTGTCTTCTTTGTTCTCACAAATGCCACATAAGTTGGCACCTGTTGTCCAGGCTGATTTCGAACTCCTGGCCCCAAGTGATCCTCCTGCCTCAGCCTCCCCAGTCTCACTGCCCCCTCCCCCGCACAGAGCCCACACAGCTTAGCACAGTAAACAAAGCCCCTTCACAACCTCACCTGAGCCCCCTCTCCAGACCTCCCTCCATCCATTCTCCCCCCAGATCACTCGTTGCTGTCTACCTGAACATCCTGTGCACATGCCAACCTCCAGGCCTTCTCTGCTGCTCTCCCCTCTGCCTGGAATTCCTCTTTTCACTTGGCTTCCCTGAGCTTCCCCTATTCTAAAGCAGAAAGAATCACTCCCTTGGTACCTTTATACTTTGATCTAACACAAAACATTGCAACTTGTTATAATGCATAACTTATGATTGTGGTATTTTTGTTTGCTTCTCTATATTCCAACCTAAGAAATGAGCTCTGTGAAGACAGGGACAACCTTGTTTCTGGAACATAAATGATGGATAAAAATGTCAAGATCTAATATTGAGACATGATGGAGCTGAATCAATTTAAATAAAGCAGGGCAGGCAGAAGTAGCCATTCAGAAGTACCTTCTGAAATTCTTAATGAGTTAAACTGCTTATAGCACATACATGAAATATCTTTTCCTAATCCCAGCTCTTCCAATGATTATATTAATAATTAGAAACAACATCCATCACATGGCTGCCAATTTTGAAGTTTCTGTTTTATGTTGCTATCAATTTGCATTTTGGCCACTTTGACAAAGAATAAGCATAAAGGAGAATATTGTAAGGATTTTGAATAAAAATGACCAAAGAAAACAATTAGAAAATTGAAGGATATATCATCTTGTTTGTGAAGACCCCGTAATAGAACATAATATTTTGTAATATTTTATCCCAATGAAAACAATAAAGATATTACTTGTATCGTGCCTATTTAGCATGGCATTTCTTATGTGATAGAGCATTAGTTCATTCATTCAACTGTTGAGCATCCACTATGCAGTAAGACTGTGGTTGGCATTTTTCACGCAAAAGGCAAGGAAAGGCTCTTTGGGGAACCTTTGCCAGGCTCTGACATGGGCAGTACCCAGGATGTTGGAACTTGTCTGCAACCAGAAATATTATTGTGAGTTAAAAGACCCTTACTATGGCATGACCCTTTGTCCTTTAGTCATTTTGTCTCTTTCTGAAAGCAATATCTGAATAATTTAAGGGACAGGATAGTGAGTCCTCCTACCAGAGAGTATCAGGTCCAGATCCAGTTCGGGTGCTAAGTAGTTGTTGTTTTCTAGTATAGGTGATAAAGATCCCAGGAATATTTTTGAGTCTGTTTGCACAAAGTTTCCTATGTAGTGGAGTGGATATCACACTCTTTAGCCTAACAAACCTCCATGGAGCACCTACTTTGCACAAGTGACAGTGTTGGGGGCTCTAGAGAAGAATGGCCCCAGCTCCGGCTCTCTGGGAGATGGTACTATTGTGGGACATGTCTCAGTTTGGGCTGCTGTAACAAATATACCATAGGCTGGGTGGCTCAAATAACAAACATTCATTTCTCACATAAATGGCTCTAAAGGAAATTTCCAAAATAAAGTTTCAAAAACCATTTGAACAGTAACCTTTTTTTGAAAGAACATAGATTCTTGGAATAAATTTGGAGAGCAACATTTATTTTCATATATAAGTTCAGGTGCCTTGACAGGAGCATATATTATAATTATTCCCATTTTTATGGATTCAAGCAGAGATAAGGAGCACCCTGGTTATCCTCCCTCCAGAGTCCGGGCACTTCGTACTGTACAAGCCTCTTTCCCTGTGTGTGCTGGGTGATATTATACATGTACTACAAATGTGGATATTACTGTCCAGTTTGAAGGTGCATAGGTCGACTGGACGAGGGTTGCTTGGCAGTTTTCCAGGAAAGGAGTCACAGATTGGCTTTAACTTGGTTAAACCATCACACTCCCAAGTCTGATTCTTTGCTTTGAGACCCGAGAACCTGCGTTTCTCAGCCCACCAAAAAAATCGTCTAGCTTAAGCTATCACCACTGTCCAAATTATCAATATATGATGGGGGCTCTTCTTTTGCAATGGCAGACATGGTTACACTTGCCATCCAGCAAGCTGCTCCTGGTTTCCAGATATTGTAAAGCCTGTTGTGAGCACACGTCAGAGCAAAGGGAGGTTGACAGAAACTAAACGAGTCGTTTCTAACTCAGAGAGGAGCACAGCCCTTTAGCGAGTGTATTTGTTTTCCTTAGAGTGTATTTATTTTTCTCCATGTCTTCTCGCCTGATCAGTGTTAGTTGGATAGACTCTGCTGACGTGGGTTGTTCTGATCCTCATTTCTATATTTCCACGTAGACTACCCTCTCACATTGCAACATGCTTTATTAAGAGATGTTGATATCACTCAGATAATTTTTCTATTCCTGTTTTGGGGCCAGAAGCATTTGAACCCTTTTTTAAAATGTTGGCTACCTTTTGCAGGTATGTTGATTGTTTTCAGTCAAAGTCGGTCCTTTGCCCCCTTTCCCCACAGCTATGCTCTGCTGCCTTCACAGACGTACCTTGCTCTGAATGGGGTAAATCGAAGAGGTCCATGCAAGAAGTTATTTTTGAAACTTGCATTTTGCTCACTAAGATAGTTGTAAAAACACTACTGGAGAAAATTAAAGAAATAACATAGCACTATTTCCCATAAGCTATTATCATAGACTCCAGCCATCTATATTTTGCCCCTATATAGCTTTGTTCTCCATAAAACTCCTCTATGAAACCCCAGAAGAGATCTTCAGACAATAAGCACAGTCATGGCTATTCAGGTTCTTAATATATTTTTTCATCTGGGGTGTACTATTCCAGATGCTATCTGCTGATTCTCTTATTAACTTGGTCTTGGCTCACGTAAAGGGAAATTGATGGCTGTACCTAACTTTCCCTACACTTGAGTTCAGACATTGCTGAATGACATCCGTGGCAGGCACCTGCACCCAAGTAAACACTGCAAGTGACCGTTGAAGGGAGGGCTGAAGTAGTGCAATATTAGATAGCCTGACTTCCCTGACACGGCTGTAAGAATTTGAGTCCACTGAAAAAGCTATGTTCCTTCTAGACTGGAAGCTGTGGAGAGCTGTCCATTAGTGGAAGTGCTGAAAGAGTTAGGATAAGTGTCGAGCAACCAAGGCACTGAAGCAGTGCTCTAGGTACTAGAATCTAGGAGAAAAAAGCAGCAGAAAGCTAGCAGCGAGTTCCAGCACCAGGATTTTGAGCAACAAATTCCCTCTCGTCTGTCTGACTCCAAGTAGGTTCTACTTGACCACGCTGTCTTTGGAGGCCTCCAGTGAGCAACTAGGAAGTGGCCCAGCCCAGAGAGAAGATTCACATGGTTTTGATTGTCTGTGAAAGAAACTTCTGGAAGAAACTTACACCTGAAGCTTCAAGTTCTGGTTCTGAATGTCCCAACTGTATCAGCTGTGATATCTTTAGGAACAATGAAGACCTGTGTGGAGTGAGAAGTTATAACACTTTTTATCTAGACATCTTATGAAATTGCAGATTCAGAATTATAATTATGGGCTCTAAGCGCTCATGACAATTTCAGATTAGAACTTGACCTTCAATCTTTTGGAAGCAGATAAGGTCTTGAAAGAGAAAGCTGCACTGGTACTATGACTTAACTTTTAGATTCGGGGTTTGAACTAATTTGTAAATTTTTCAGTAAAGCATTTCATGACCAAGCTACTTGATTCTACATACCCTTCCTGATTTTTGTCTTTTTCATTGGTCTGTTCCATCCTGAACTGGAGCTCAACTTTCTCAAGAAAACATGATGAACTTGAGTCTAGGGGAGTTTCACATTAACAAGGAATTGCTGTGCCATTTTCTGGTTTCTTTAAAACAGTGGGAGAAGCCTATCTATTAATACCATCGATCGTGTTATTCATCTATTTTATTAGGTGTGTTTATACTTGGGTTTCTCTAATTTAGATCAAGGAAGCCTTTTATTGTTGTTTTCTTCCTTCCTCCACATAGATTCCATGTTTTGAAAGATTTTGCCTACCAAACAAACTGCTTCTGCTGAGAAATAAGAATTGTTGGTTCATGAGAATTATGGTAAGGAATCCTCAAGAATTCAGAAATAAGAAAAATGAAGTTGAAATGAACACCTAACGGATCAGAGGAAAGATGTCTAAAGTGAAGGAGAGAGGGTTGATATAATTCTGGACAGAAGCAAATGAGACATCAAGTGTCTCATTACCATGTACAACCCAGTTGTAGGTGACTGTTGAAACTCTGTGACGGAGTCCCACTGGTTAACCTGTCATCTATCCCAACATCCTTTCAGGGTGCCCTCCTGCCTTGAAGAAGTTGGGAAGTCATAAAGTACATTTCCACAACTCCTTGCATAAGGATCTGGGCATGAGTTGGATTCTGCCAATCAAATGCACTTTGAGGACACATGAAGGGGAGAGAGTGCAGAGTGCAGTGGCAGCCATTGGTTTGTGTGTATTGTACCAGAGAAGCATGGTCTGGCTGCTGCCCTAGTCAACAGGTAGCTCCCTGATTGTCTCAGGGGCTGCCTTGACAGCCCAGTTCTTACATTGTGGTTTCAGGAGATGGTCCAGGAATCTCAGGCTACAGTCTGTTATTTCAGCACTCACAACAATTCTGTGAGCCATTTAATACCCTGTAATATACCTCTTTCTGCTTAAATTATCTAGAGTGGAGTCTGTTTCTGCAAGTGGACTCTGACCCATGCAACGTCCACTAGGAATATTTAAATGCTGAAAAGAGATCAGGAACACATTACTATGTTTTTAGATCACTCTAGCCTTTCCCCAGTTCTCAAAATACAAAAGTTAGCCCCAGGTGGAATCCTCACTGGATCCTTCTTAAATGTTTAGTGCCCATGCACAAAAGCCAGTGCTTATTTCCATGTATACGTTAAAGATACCTAAGTATTTTACATTGGCTTCAAAATCCTTACTCTTACAAGTAAGGAAATTGATCATAAAAATCATTTTCTATCTTGTGTTCATGCCTCTCTATTAGGGAGTAAAGAAGTTAATCCACTAATAACTTGTAGTCTAAATTGATATATTTGCCTTCTCCCATTAGTCTGTGTATGTATGGTTTGTTTATTTAACAAATGTCAGCTGCTAACCAAGGGCATTTTAAAGCCTCAAAATAAAATCAAAATATTGTAGCATACAACTAACTGTTGGGAATTTGAAACAAATCGTTGAGGTGCTAAGAGTCTGCTATGAAGAACAATTTAAAAATCTTTAGCTTGACAACAAAGGAGTTAGTGAGGAAAAAAGACACCCTATTTACTGATTTGTTGAATGTTAACTAATTCAAACTGACTAGCCAGAATATTCATATTTTTTTGACTGGCTAGAATCACATTCTTTTCTTAAAAATTAAATGTATGGTTTTTTCCTCGATTGCATGTTCATCGTAGAAAAACCATCCATAATCCAACCATCTATATATAACCATTGATAATTTCAGCACATCCTTGTCTCTTTCTTTAATGTGTGTGCATGTGTTTGTGTTGTACTATTAGCATTGTATTATACATGCTGGTCTGAAAACTGTTCATTTTCTATTTTGAGTACTTTATTGAGAAATAACTTACATATAATAAAATGCAATAATAAAAGGCAAAGCGCTCAGTGTATAACTCAATGATCTTTTAAATATACACATGTATTTTTAATTAGAAAAGTAATTTAACTACATTGTGCAACACAAAATGTGGTATATATAAACCACTACTCAGCCACAGAAAACAATGGTGATCTAGCACCTCTTGTATTATCCTGGATGGAGCCGGAGCCCATTCTAGCAAGTGAAGTATCACAAGAATGGAAAAACAAGCACCACATGTACTCATTATGAAATTGGTACTAATTGATCAACACTTATGTGCACATGTGGAAGTAACATTCACCGAGGATCGGGCAGGTGGGAGGGGGGAGTAAGGATGGGTATATTCACACCTAATGGGTGCGGTGCGCACTGTCTGGGGAATGGACACACTTGTATCTCTGACTTGGGCAGTGCAAATGCAACGGATGTAACTCAAACGTTTGTACCCCCGTAAAAATTTTGAAATACAAATTTAAAAAAAAATATGCCAATGAAAGAAAGTTAAAAAACAAACACAATCACCATTTTAATGTATTTCTTTTATTTTTTTAACAACTGCTTCTTCAGTGAGAATAATATCTGTATAGTATCTATTATTATAAGTGATATTATTATTCCACAGGCATATATATTGCTGAGCAAACTTGCAGCTATAAAACTTATTAATGCAATCATATTGAATTTTGAAGCCTCAAACATACTATCTGACTCTACCCTATCCTGTCCATATCTAAGTGATAGTAAGGAAAAGGATGCACATGTGTTTCAGAGGCATTATATACATTCACCTTCTGATGGATTGGTTTATTTCTCTAGGATATACAAGGACCTGCTTATATTTTCCTGAGAATGTAAAAGTCTTTGTGTTGGATTGAGGGGAAAAAATACTATATATATCATTCTATCCAGAGACCCATACTCACTTTCCCGTTGACAGAAGTTGCACAGGTCTTTCTTTGACATTTTCAACTTCTAAACTTGAGTATGTTTTCCTGAAAATGAAGTTTGTCCCAGCATATGTTTTGATCTACACATTTTGCACATTGACTTACTCCATACAGGGGCTTTTTGAAAACAATTTCCACATAACGCTTGGAAGCATTGATTTTTCTACAGTCTCATTAACTCTCATGCAAATGCCAGGTGTTGCTGAGGAAGAAGAAACTATGTTAAATGATGGGAACGTTGGAGTTTGGGTATTATTTTTATAAGCATAATTTTTTTCTGGTCTGGAAAAGGTCATGGCATTTCTAAGAGTGTGCTCTCTTGGAGGGTTGCTGTTTCTTCTCCGGAGATATAATGAGATGCAATTGATCTGTCAGCAAAAATGGCTTTCAGAGGCTGCAAGAACAGTAAAATCAAATCAAAGCAAACATGATTATCTTAAAGTGACTTTTGAATAAAAAGTGGTTATCTCACTTTCTCAGTAGTTTTGAAAATAACACCAAAAGGATGAAAACACAATCAAAGGCAACTTAATGTTCTTAAAAGTTTATGAGAAACTTTTCAGAAAATGGTGCTGGAACAATTGGACATCCACAAGGTCTTCCGTGGTGTTGCCATGACTCAAAGGCAGGTTGTCCAGCTCCACTGCTGACGCTCTCAATCACGGGCTCACACTGCCTCCAAGAATCATTGCTCTCCTAGTTAGATAATCCCAGATCCTAATGCCACTTCTATATTTATTTTTATTTTCTACCATATGCTTAGACTCTTTTCTTTATCAATTTTGGGCTCTCAAGTTTCCCAAATTGACTGGAACAAAATAGGAAACAGAACCCAGGAAGATTCTAAGCAATGGTTTATACAGTGAAAAGTTGCTTATTAGTCCCATATAGCTTAAGGGTATATCACCATTTATGCAGTTGGGATACGCTTAAAGGTTGTATAATATTATAAATGAAACTTTTGTAAATCAGATTATTTCCTTCATTCATTTACATTTGTTCTTTAGTGCCCACTGTGTGAAGTTCTCTTAACGCCAGCAAGAATTTGAGACATCAGAACAATAGGAAAGCAAATATAAAGTAAGTATTTTTAAAATGATGAAAGAGATTTAAAAACCTGACTTAGAATTCTCATTCTAGTAAAGGAAGACAGATAATAAACAAATTAACAACTATATAGATACAGATATATAGTATGGTATATCAGGAGGTTATTAGTGCTCAGGAAGAAAAATAGAAGTGTGCAAAGCAGGTAGAAATGCTGTGAGGAAGGAGGGTGCTATTGACTATCAGGTGACCAGGGAAGGAAGATGTCATCAGTCAGGTAACATGCTACCTACATTGAAAGCTTTTCCCAATATAGAGTTAACTCAGTACTCCTGAAGGTCTCTGTTACAAGACAGAGTAATAATGATGTGGTGGGATAGGATAGGAGTTAGAGGCAATTCCTTGACATTGTTTTAAAAGGGAATAAAAATATAGGAGGAAAGAAGGATGAGAGCAAAGAAGTTCAAGGCGATTTTAATTTATCGACACTGCCATAAGTCAATTGTTGGCAGCTGAACTGATAGACATTAAACATATAGAAGTCATGATAGAGAATGAATACCAGAGGTGATGTGCATTGGAAACCAATGATTGATTTAACTTAATTTTTCAGCCTTCTCTGTGAAGTAAATATATTTTTTTGTCGATTTCTGCTTTTTTCCTTGCAAGCTATTTAAAAACTTTTAAATTAGGGTAGAAACTCAGGAAGATTGAAAGTAGCTTACATCTGAATTCACCCTAGTGAGCAGAAACATAGAAAAAGAACCTGTGATTAATTTCTGAGAAAAAAGGATTTGAATACTTTACAGATGAACAAAGAGAATAAATTGCTCAATCGTGGCTGATTTTATTCTCAGAATTGTTTTAAAATAATATCTACTAGTATTTAATTTAGAGCAACATGGCATACACATATATATAACTTTCAGCATTTCATATCTATATGGTCCTTAAAAAATCAGAGCTAAAATTATTAGAGACACTAGAAATAAAATGAGTAGTGATTATTCTTTATAACATTAACTAAAATGTCACTTATTTTTATCCTCAGAAATTTATTCCAAGTCTTTTTTGATTATTTTAACTTTTTGAAAAAGAATGTCAAATTAGAACAACTTTTTTTGCTTCATTTTTTTCAATTATCTTTGGGCAAATGCAATAAAAATTTGATCTGAACATGTCTATATAAGGAACATATGTATTTTTTCATAACTATAATAACAGATGTCTTTAGGAAATAATAATAATGTTTTGATTCATTTTTAAATAGATTGAAAACCAGTTTACCAGTAAAAAGTTTATACAATTTATTGTGAAGAAATAAAAATCACTTTATCTGTTCTTGTATTTTTATAGCTATCATTAAATTTGGGTTCCATTTTTATAAAACCTCATCAGTCTAGAAGTATCTATTTTTCTGCCAGCTTTGTCTGAATGTGATTCATAAATGTGTCAAGAAAATCTAATAAATCTTTCACTAGTATGTATTAATATTTTAATTGCAAGTTATGGAACAGAGAAAAGATTCTACAGTCAATGAATTGGAATTATTTTTAATGTCACATTTCAAATTAGCCATAAATTGCTGTTTTTCTATAATGGCTTTACTCTCGGAACATCTATCATGTGAAAATCTAGCCTATGGGCACGGATGTAACTGCAAAAAGCTATCAAATTTGCTTTTTTTTTTTGAGACAGAGTCTCACTTTGTTGCCCGGGCTAGAGTGAGTGCCGTGGAGTCAGCCTAGCTCACAGCAACCTCAAACTCCTGGGTTCAAGCAATCCTTCTGCCTCAGCCTCCCGAGTAGCTGGGACTACAGGCATG
>CAUYSK010041244.1:0-43981 GCA_963575035.1 Avahi laniger | reverse complement strand
CCCCGGCTAGCGTGCGTGGCATCAGCCTAGCTCACAGCAACCTCAAACTCCTGGGCTCAAGCGATCCTCCTGCCTCAGCCTCCCGAGTAGCTGGGACTACAGGCATGCACCACCATGCCCGGCTAATTTTTTTCTATATATATATTTTTAGTTGTCCAGATCATTTCTTTCTATTTTTTAGTAGAGACGGGGTCTCGCTCTTGTTCAGACTGGTCTCGAACTCCTGACCTTAAGTGATCCACCCGCCTCGGCCTCCCAGAGGGCTAGGATTACAGGCATGAGCCACCGCGCCTGGCCTAGGATTTATTTTATACTGCTTGAGTTCCAAATAATCCTACTGAGATTTTTTTGTATTATTAAACTTAGTCAAAGTAAATAAGTGAAAAAAATCTTTAGAGAAAGGAATATGTACATCCTTTTAAGAAACTTACATATAAAATACAAATTTATGAAACAAATTCAATAAAAGATTGTTACTGTTTTTTTAAAAGGTACCCTTTGCTGTGGTGGAAGATCATAATAAGATAGATATTCCCAAGCATTGAGTTTTGTACAATATGTTTGTTCACAAACTGCTCTGATATATGAAAATTGGGTTTGCAGGTAAATTTGGGGATCAAGTACACATGTTAAGCAAAACCCTAAAGTACTTTTACTGACTCAACTCACAATTCTTCAAATGGTTTCAAAATGTTCTAATATCTAAAGCCTTTAGCAAGTACTCAGGAAAATGACTGATAGAAATTATGTGTGTCTAAGCAGAATGACGAGATTGGTATTATAGCTATGCCTCTCAAAATGTGTAAAATAATATATGTTCTCTAACAACGACATTAATGTGCAAAAGAAATATAAACTCTCTGCTAGAGTGTCTTTTCTTGAATTCCTTAGCCTGTAATTCTGTGAGCACAAAAAAAGATTTGCTATCAGCAAAAGAAGAACAATAGAATAGCAAATTAGAACTTATTTGTGTGACTTTGGAGATTTGGACCAACCCTCTTAGTAATGAAATATTCTCTTATAATTTAAGCTGAAAGCTTTTAATTTAGCTATTGTCCTGTGTTGAGTCTTCCTAATTGTATATATATTGATTGACTTGCTTTTTTTCTTTTTTGTAAATAGTAATGCAGAAAGCGTGGAGAGAGAGGAACCCCCAAGCTAGGATTTCCGCAGCTCATGAAGCCTTGGAGATAAATGAGTAAGTGGGCGGAAATCTTGCTTTTAAAAATGAAATCTCTTCCTTTGCTGAATATATTCAGTTCCCATTGATACGATACTTACATTAAACCATACATTGGAACTGGAGGATTATTCGGGGGTGGTTATTACTTTATAAAATTTTTCTTTATGAAGGACAGCCACGTGGAGGTGGTTTTAGTCATTTTAGAGAGGAATTCAATGGCTTTGCTATGACCCTAAATTAAATCCTTCAAGGGCTATCCCTAGCATATTATGAGGATACAAAATAAATGTAATTCTTTACATATCTAAAACATTTTGACAGAGAAATTTTTCCAGATGTAGAATGTTCATTGGTATTATAACACTTTCTAAGTAGAACTTATGCTGGTGGGGAAAACATAATAAAAACATAAGATGACAAAATATAATTTAAAAAAATATTTCAAGATCAAGACAAAGATAAGAGGAAATGTTGTCCTTAGTGTTGTTAAACATTTCATGGGTTACCAAGGAAGACTGGGAAATCTCTTCTGGAGATCTCAGAAAATGAGAAAGATTCTTAGAGTTGGAGTCATAAAAACTCAGGGTTGGCAGAGACCTTAAAGGTCATTTAGCTCAACCACCCATCTGGTACTTGAATCACCTCGACACTATCCTTGCCAAGTGGTCATTGTTAAACTATTTTATGATTTTTCTGAAGAAGGTTACAGAATCTTCTTTGGAGATCTTAGAAAAAAGAAAAAAGATTTGCTCGAGAGCTGGAAATCCTGCCACTGTAACCAGTTGATTTATATGGTTTCTGATTCTGTCATGCAACATATTTATTTTCCAGTTTCCAGTTTCTTGTCATCTACAAATTTGATATGCCTGCCTTCTGTGTGTCATCCATGTTTCTGAAAAAAATATCAGGGCCAGGAATAGAACCTGTGATATGACATATAGAAACTACCCTCCATCCAGATTCATGTCTTCATGAATCACCATCCTCTGGTATTGTTCACCCAACTGCTAAGCCACTCAGTTACACTGTGATTCAGCCTGTTTTTCTCCATTTTAATATTAATAATGCCAGTTGTAGCTATGGATCTTTAATTCATAGCAAATCTATTAGAGTAAATTGAGCTAGCACAATCTAATTTATTTATTCTTAGTAAATTTAAGCTGGCTTCTAGTGGTCAATTCTTTTTAAAATGCTTGGAGACCATCCCTTTACTAATCCATTAGAATATCTTTCCAAATCACTGTTCTATAGTTTGGGAAGTCTGTGTTCTTACCCCTTTTGAAAATTTAAGCTGCATTTGTCATCTCATCTTCTATTACCTCTCCATTCTTTGTGATTTCTCAGCTATCTACAGAGAGCAATTCCATGGCCTTCCTACTAGATCTTCTGGCTTCCTGGGATTTGCCCATCCCAGTACAGCAATTCATTTAGAATGGATCAGTTATATGCTATCTTATATCCTTATACCCATTTTAAAGTTTAATTTCTTCTTCCTTTTTCAATGTGACAATCATTCTCCTTGATAGAAAAGCCAGGAACAAAATAGGAGGAAGAGAGTTTTGTTTTCTCTTTATTATCTACTGCTATTAATGATGAACCTTCCTTATTTTGATGATGTTGTTGTATCATTTGTCTTATTTTGCTTATTTGCTTTTGTGGTGGTTTCAGAGAAATCGGGGTGGTGATAGGGCCTTCAACTTGATTTAAAAACAGGAAATAGTTGTCTTTAGCATTTTGTTTTGTCTTTATTTATATATTTATCTATCTATTTATTTATTTATTTGTAAGCTTCAGCTAATTTGGAGTTTTAGCTCTTCTGAAATTATTCTTAGAAGTTCATTCCACTCTCTTACAGTCATTCATTACATACCCTCTTTCCATCTTTTTTTACATGTCCTTTAAAAATCTGACCTGGGAGAAATCTCTGTGAAGCCATACTGGTTACTTAACTGCCATCCCTCTTTTCTTCCCAAGAGGATCATTTGTGAGTGCCATTATAACTGGATACTTGGAAGCTGTTCAGCCTTCTTAAACCATTTTTCCTTCTGAGCCTCATGCCACTGAATCATGCTTCTTTTCTTTGAATTTTTTGAAGTCCACCGTCCCCTCTTTGATTACTCCAAACTCCAAAATGACATAGTAACTCTCTCTGAATGTTCCTACCAATTTTCATTTCACCAACTATTTTTTTCTTCTTGGTCAGAATTAGGTCCAGAGTTGAAGTTCCCCTAATTGCTTCCTCTACCATCTGGGAGATAAAATTGTTACCAAAGTAAGTCAAGAACCTGTTGGGTGTCCTACTTCTAACCAAACAAGACTTCTAGCAGATATCTGGATGGTTGACACGCCCATCACCACACTTTCTTGCTTCTGTATGTGTATTGTGTTGTGACAAGGATGCATCATCTATATCTTCCATCGAGCTGAGCAGTCTGTTCTGTACTCCCCAACCATTAGCACTTCTATTGCTCTCTCCTTTTTCCTACACTCACAAGCTCTTAGCATGTTTCTACCCCAAACTCATGAGTTTCCACATAGATGTATGTTTCTTGGCCAGTAGTGCTACTCTGCCTCTCCTCCTAAGAATACTGTTTGAAATACAAATAAGCAAAAGCAAGCAAGCTGGCCCCAACCATTCTTGAGTTCCCAGCCCACCAACTATAATCTTATAGCTAATTCCTCTGATACTATATCTACCACTCAGTATATAATCTCAGTTTTCACTTTATTACCCTTAACCCATATTTATATGTTGGCATCTGAAGCCTTAAGTATTTCCTCTGATGCCTATCCCAGTTATTTTCTCCAGTGAATCACTTGGACAGTTTCAGCGTCATTATTGTTCTTTCCAAGTCATATATGCTGCCCTCTGTAGTAATTGGTTTTACAGCTTTTTTTCTGGGCATTTCCCTCCCTCCCAACAATATTCAGCTTAAAGCCCAATTGATAGTTCCTGCTGAAATTAGAGAGATTGGCTAAAGAACTTACAAGACCCTTCCTCAAAGCTAAGATTGACTAATAACCCCAAACCTCACATTAGCTGTGCAGTTCAGCCTCCTTTTCCTAGCTGGCTGTTGTAGTTTATGAACAGTAAAAGTAACATTTTGTTTAACTTTCTGTTTATTTTCTCTCTTGTGGTCTGATGGAGATAAGTAGGGAAATGGCCACAAGAGAGGCAGTGGAGAAGAAGGAAAGGGAAGGGATGGGTGTGGTCTGCTCTGGCCTCACCATTTCCCTTACATTTCCTTTCTTTGGCAGTGGGTTGTTCCACATATGATTTGGAAGGTTTAAATTTCCAAGAGCTCCCTTTTTTCATTAGTTAATTGTTTATCCTTTCTGGCTTCCTACCTTAGAGGGTTGTTGAAAGGATTATATGAGATGATATATGTTAAGTGCTTGGTGCAGTGCTTAATATATACTGAGCAAATGGTAGCTATTGTTGTTAAAGGCATGAAATTTAACTCTTGTTAGCCACTGTGGCTGAGTCAGATTTTGAGCTCTTCAGAAACAACACTACTTATAGGTTTCTCTAGTGTGCTCTGAAGCAAAAAATCAGTGCTAATTATAATGAGATGTTAAAGCACTGTTTTTTTCAATGAGTAACTTGATTTAATGAATTTCTCACTCAGAAGAATCCTTAGATTGAAGAGAAACTGTATTTAGTAAACAGAAGTAAACTTATGTATGGTATCTCTAACTTTGAGTGTCAGAGGGAGATATTTAATAACAGCTATTATCATCATCATCATTAGCTGACATTTATTGAGCATTTAACCACATGCTGGCTACTGTACTGAGCACTTTACATACATCACCTTACTTAACTTTCACAACAACACTGTGAACAAATAGATTCCATGTTGTTCTCCGTCAGGGAGGCAGAGTAATAAACTTGCCCAAAGTGACACACTCATAAGGGGCGGAGTCCATATGTGAGCCTCATGCTCCTAACACTACGCATCCTACCTCTCAAGCTAAAATATAGATGTTTCTTTTGTACCATTATTTTGTGTGAGCAACTGCAAACAGGGGTGCATGAACCAGTTGGCCACTCTGCATGTTTTGGCGTAACTCCTTGCCCTTCTGCATGAACTCCTACAGACTATTAGCATGTCTTGGATTTATAATTGATGGTGGCTATTATCTGAATGGACAGGTGTGCAACTGCTTATATTCTCTTGGCTGAAGAGGAAGCAACAACCATTGCTGAAGCAGAAAAACTATTTAAGCAGGCCCTGAAGGCTGGAGACGGCTGTTACCGGCGTTCTCAGCAGCTACAGCACCATGGATCCCAGTATGAAGCCCAACATAGTAAGGTTTCCTCCAAGTTGATGCACTGGGGGATCAGAATTGTAACATGATTCATCAGAGCAGATTTTCAGTCAAAATATGATTTTCCTAGATGAGAAAAATATTGGCTTTTGCTTTTCTTGGTTTTTATTAATTTTTTTCTTTCCTATAAGAGCAATTAGTACATTTATAGCTTCATTACTGCTGATGTTCACATTCTCTTTCCTGCTCATAGATTCCTAACCCCTAAAACAAAAATGGCAGTACCTTTAATGGTAACCTTGTTTTCTCCCCAGAATTCTTACATATTCCTGTTCATCAGTTGCTTCTCTATCACATAACTTTTAAGTCCCAAGTGGGAAACAGTACTTAAATTAGTGATAGTGTTATCAAATGTTTTATCTTATGAGTCTTCTACAACATGGGTTGAAATAGGACTATTGGGAGTATAACAGTTATTGGTGATTATATCAGCATTTGGCTCTTATTTAAGAAACATTGGTATTGGCTTCTAGAGAGAAAGAGCCATGAGTTTCCTAATCATTTATCTTTTAATGTTAAAAATAATGCCTTTTCTTATTTAAGATAACTCTTTAAAATCTGAGACCTTTCACTTCAGTACACTAAACTGAGAGTCAGTGACATTTTGGGGGGACAGTGTAGAAACAAGACAACAAAATCATTTCTAGAATTCCCTGAGCCCCTTGCCTGATCGATTTGTTTAAACAGAAATGTAGCAATCCTTGTGGCAGGAGAGTGTTTTCATTGTCTTACCAAAATTTGGGTTGTTTTCCTTTAGGAGCAATTTCTCTCACCTCATTTCTTCCTTCTGCAACTTGGAGAGTATAATCTCATATTTGAGATTATAAAATTAAATTTTAATGTTAAACTTGTATTTGGTGTGGAACCTGACTGCATTAGTCTCTATTACCAGGGTGTCAGCAAGATCTTTGCATTACAGCCTCTGTATACATGAGTATGTCCACATAATCCATCAATACACAGATTTTTATTTTTATTCTATAGTGAGTATATATATTAATAAAGTTTCTAATCACCATTCATATCTTACTTTTAAATTAAAAATAGCACAATGCATTTTGAAGACATGTAGTAAATGTCTATTTTGTGAACTAAATGGAAATTAATACATAAAATTACATAATCTATAATACAACTTAAGAAATTTTCTTTCTTTTCTTCTCTAAATTAAATCCTTTCAACTTGTTGCCTAAATCTATCCAAAAAATATAATCACATCTTTAAAATAATTTGTAGGCACTTGGCAAATTTTCAGCACACATCTTGTTCTCATTGTTTAAAACTTGAAATGTTAGGACTTTGGTCTTAACATCTTTTAATAGCTGCATATTATACATGTACTTAATCTATAACAGGTGTGTCATATTTTTCTCAAACATGGTAATTTTATTGAGGATTAAGCATATGCATGTTCTCACTGGTCTGGAAACATATCCAAAAAGACATACAATTAAATAAAAGGTTAAGATAAGAAGTTGTTAATGTACTTTTTAAGAGCCATTTTAGTGACTATTGTTATAACTATTTAGCTTGTCAATGCATTCTCTAACACTAGGGCAGTTTTTCATTTTGTTGCATACTCTATTGTCATATCTGGAATGTGTTATATTGCCATCTAAAATCAACTGCTTTGGGGACCTGGAGATGATTATGATGTCACTAGTGTTAGGGAAAGAATAATATAAAGCAGAAGTTCAAGATGAGGCTTCTCCAGACTTAATGTTGAGAATGAAAAAAAATAGATCATCAGGATGCAACCTGAGATTCACCTCTTTGCATCTTACCAAAACCATGCACACTTGAAGAATGTGGAATTCTTGCTTGTAAACTGAATGCAATGTGGGTATGTTCACTTCCCCAGCACTTTGTGGCAGATGATTTTATTTGTTATCAAGTATTCCACATCCTAACTCGAAAGCATGGGTTAGGTAATTAGTCATGTGATTTGACCTTTGGAAGTCTAAGTACTTTTACTGTACTCAGTATTCATTCTACTATTAACAGAGTTGTCAGTGCAATAAGGAAAAGCCAAAGGAACTGTCTCTGAGGTTTCCTTTAAGAGGAAGGCAAATGAGCCTCTATGTTTTTTCTTGTTGCTCAACTGAAAGCTGTTTTTTTTTATTTTTTTAAATTTTGATGTTTTATATCTCCCTCTTCAGGACGAGACACCAATGTTTTGGTCTACATCAAAAGGAGGCTAGCAATGTGTGCCAGAAGACTCGGAAGGACCAGGGAAGCAGTGAAAATGATGAGAGATGTGAGTTTGAACTTGTATTTGGAATCAGTGGCAATGCACCTGGCTTAGAGATGTAGAAGCCCACTGAACAGCCAGAGCAAATAGTACCAGTGGTGGTGTAGTGGTCCCATGGACTCTGGAGCCAGCCCACCGGGGTGCAGCTCTAGCTCCCAAGTTACTAGATGAATGATCTTGGGCAAGTTGCTTTCCTCATCTCTAAGATGGGGATAACAATAACAATCCTCACAGTTACTTCTTAGGATTGTTGTGAGGAT
This sequence comes from Avahi laniger, assembly GCA_963575035.1. Taxonomy (NCBI): domain Eukaryota; kingdom Metazoa; phylum Chordata; class Mammalia; order Primates; family Indriidae; genus Avahi; species Avahi laniger. The sequence continues at coordinate 35,955 of CAUYSK010041244.1, read as the reverse complement.
TAAATGAGATAACACATGCAAAGCCTTTAATAGAGTGACTGAAATATTAAAAAAATCTCAATAGATGTCCTTGTTATTAAACATTTGGAATTGTATCTGGAAGCCAATAATGAGATCAGCCATTTTAGCTAACTGACTTTTTCTGTGTATAGTTGCTAGGAAGATTTGAGTAAATTATGGGTCAAATTGCTGCCCTCAAATTTAGTAATATTATGAGTTAATCCTATTGTAGTCATTTCAAGCATTTTCCTAGATTCTTGAACCAGGATACTGTATTTGTAGTAGTCAACATAAGAATTAAGAAGAGAAGAAATAGGTGAGAGTTTTAAAACAAAAGAGAACAAAGGGAGGTTATTATTATATAGCTTTAAAACAAAACAGGGGTTGTAAAGGAGAACAGTTAAGGAACATTCCATTTGTTGTTGTTGTTTTTAGTAAGAAATATTTTTCATAAGGAAACTGACACCAGTGTGAATTGTATTTATAAGCCATTTTCTTTTTACAAACAATCGCAGAAAACCTTTGGCAACATTTTGTTCTTCTGCTTTATTTCTAAATTAAAATACATGTATAACTGCCTATTATAAAAATGAAAGAACCAAGAGGCAAGATGAAAGTGGCATCTTGTCCTATTCTCAGCTCATGGATTTGAGCACAAGTCTATGCAAACCTAGTGAACCTTTTCTCAGTTTGTCTCTGCAAGGGCAGTTGTTTCTGTGAATTCCCACTTACTCTTTGCAGGAGGGAGCCTACTCCCAAGGCCCACCCCTGGTTATCTGCAAGTTACAGCAAATGTGAGAAAGCCCAAGTAAGACCCATGCTTGGGTTCTGGCTGCTCCATTAAATAGAAGTATAGCCCCTAAATCTGAGAAGAACAAGAGGGGATGACAATAAAATAATTCTATTTGTTTGAAGGTGACAGATGCTTTTTAGGCAAAGCCACTACAAAGGGGATCTCCCAGGATTAAATTCTTTTGGTTGAAGGAAGAATTTAAAGAATGTTTGTTATGTAGCATAAGTGCTAATTTTAAGAAAAGGCGATTTCTGCAGAGACATGAACTGGCTCTCAAAGCTTTTTAACTTATAGAAATTCCATCCCGTGATATAGCAAAGAAACTCTGCCAATCACTTTGGCTCTGAAGGAGCAGGGAATTTTAGGAAGGGTGGGGTGTTTCTTTATCTTAACCTGGCCAAGCCACATTCAACCTTTAACAGTGTTTTATATCTATTGCCTCTTCTTAACCTTAATTAGCCTGGAAGAGGCATGCATTTAGGAGCAGATTTTGATGATTTTCCTTATTATGTGTTTAAGCAACTGAATAGGAAGAACAAATTATGATGATTTTAATTCGTTTTTTCTGTCACTCTCATTCTCATGTTATCATTTTCAGTAATACACATAAAATTTCATGATTAAAATCAATACCTCTATACTATGATTTGCTTTTTGTTTAACATTATTTTACATTTACAATTACATTTATTGACCTAGTCCAAATACAGATCTGTGGGGAGAGTTTGGGATGCAGTGGAAGAAACTGGACAGGGGGTCAAAAACCTGAATGTGAATGTCAGCTTTGCTATTTACTAGCTTTATGACTCAAGGAACTTACCTTTTATGGGCTTTTCACTTAGTTTTCTGTAAATCGGGGATAATGATTTTTGCCAAAGAGGATAATTATTGATGGGGAGAATTAAATGAGGTAATGTGAAAATATCTGGCATATAGGAGGCATATTTCTAATTTTTTCCCTAGTATGCCATAATTCACTTGGCCATTCTAATGATGGACTTTTTTTTTTTCAGACAGAGTCTCACTCTGTTACCCTGGGTAGAGTGCAGTGGCATCATCATAGCTTACTGCAACCTTGAACTCCTGGGCTTAGGTGATCCTCTTGCTTCAGCCTCCCAAGTAGTTGGGAATACAGGCATGTGCCACCATGCCTGGCTAATTTTTTTTTTTTTTTTTAGTGGCCCAGCTAATTTTTCTATTTTTAGTAGAGACAGGGTCTCACTCTTGCTCATGCTGGTCTCAAATTCCTGAGCTCAAGCAGTCCTCCCACCTCGGCCTCCCAGAGTGCTAGGATTACAGGCATGAGCCACTGCACCCAGCCTCCTGATGGACATTTGGGGATATTTCTAATTTCTTTTTCTTGAATGAATCAATCACTCAATCAAGTAATCTCTCTCTCTACACATGTGTATACATACATACATATTTATGCATGTTTACATCTATATATATGTATGTTTTATGTTACATTTCTAAAAAAATCTGTTATATTCTTAGGATATAATACATGTTGTCTTTTCTCTGGGTTTATGGAGCATCCAGTAGACGTGGGCACGGCTGTTGTAGCAGTCTTGTGAGGAGCACTATCAGACCTGGTGGAGATCTGTTTCAAAGAGAAATATTCAAAGTGCTCTTTACCTTTAAGGACTCCTTTTATGAATGCTTGCACCACAAACAGGGGAGGGGAGGTTGAAGACCCTTCTCTCTGTTAAAGCAGCAGCTGGTCCCAGCCTTGCAGGAGACAGTTGTTGATCAGGCCTATCTTGTTTAACTCCTCTCAGGTCATGGGTCATGCATAAGCGGGGACTTCGCTGTTTCAAGGAGGGGTTCACTCCTTTAACAACGTGCACATAAGCCAAGCCATCTTGCTTGAAAACTTCCTCTGATAAAACAGCTCAGTGGATTCCAGGCAGCCTGCTGATAAAGCATGTAGGCAGGAGGACCTAATATCTCATTAAGACAGCGTCATCCTCTCTCCATATGCCTGGCTTTAAATTTCCTAGAACAGATGCCAAAGTTAGAATGACTTCCATGTAGAAAACAGAGTCATTTTTTAAAATTTCTCTGGAAATGCCTTAAGGAAGGGAAAACTATTATGTGATATCCTGAAAGAGAATAAAACAGAGTGCTGGGAAGGCCAGTAGTAGATAATTTGTTATATTTCCACAGCTATACTGTCGATGAAATATTGATAAGGTCAACACACATTGACTCCTTAACATCAAAATTCATGATGTCTCATTTTTTAAAGCAGCACATTAATTAGTTTGAATTCCCAGGATGTTTTTCCAAAAACTTCAGTTTAATTAGCTTCCTTTTGCAATCAAGAATGTGGAAGCAGCACCTTACTGCTGAAGGAATATTTTGACAGTGGGCAGAACAAGAAAGCATGCTGGCTTTTGAACTTCACTGTAAGGTATTACTTATTATTCAAAATGAAAAGAGTTGCCTTTTCTGCTTTATTAAATTTAAGGACAAGCCTTTGTGCATGTTCTCAGTTTTGGTGATTTTTGCCTTTTTGACATTTAATATATGACACAATTTCTTTTTTTGCTTTAACAGCTACCGTTTAGCTAGCCTCACATTTTTACCCCTGGCCCTGTTTGAGTAGATTTGGAATGGAATCCATAAGGCTGATGACTGTGGTCTGGCGCCTCAGCCATACCCCATCAGAAGTGGTATGGATAAACTGGTGTATATGGGACAGTCTACCCTTATGAAAGAACCCAAAAGCTCCTACTGCCCAGGTCATTTGGTCTAGAATACGGTTTCTCAACCTCAGCACTATTGACATTTTGGGTCAGATAATTCTTTGCTGTGGGGAGCTGTCCTGTGCCTTGTAGAATATTGAACAGCAACCTGGGCCTCTACCTACTAGATGCCAGCTGCAACCCATCCCCCTGTCACTCCCCAACTGTGACAAACAAAAATGTCTCTAGACATTGCCAAGTGTCCTCGGGCCAGGGGCGAGAGAATCATTCCCCATTAAGGATCACTGGTTTAGAGAATCCTGAGATGAGTAGATCTGTTTCAGGGCAGACGTCTGATTTTTGTCCACTCTGCTTGCTAGTGTCCTGGCCTTCCCCTAGTATGAGAACAAGTCTCTAAAGCACCCCTAGACTTGACCAGCCTAGTTGGGGAGGCTGTTTTGCCCAAATGGGATTCTCTGAAGAGACATTCTAGGGCAGGAAGAGTAAATGAACTTGGAGGTTTTGGTGGGGTCCTGGCCGGATAATGGCCTCCCTTGCTCCTCTTGCAAACTTTCAAATTGTTGTTTACCTTGTTTCCCTAAAATATACAGCTCCTGTGAAAGTTGACCATAAACTCTTCGGCTTTATTATCTGTTTCCCCTCCTTTTTTGTAGTTTCCTGCAGATCTCCGAGCCATTCTCCCTCATTCTTGTTTCAGTTTCTTTCTGCAACACTACCTCTTTCCATATCCTCGCTGCTCATTTGACACAGATCACCAAGTCATTCTTGAAACATTTTATTTACTTGATTTTAGGAAACCACGCTATCTTCTACTAAAATCTTGTGGTCTTCTTGCTGAAGTCTCCTCATCTTCCTAACTTGCAAAATTTGAAGTGTCTCTTGGCCGGTCCTTGGTGACTACATTCAGTCTCAGAGTTTTAAATATTATCTCAATGACAAACATTTCTATAGTGTTCACTGTGTTCTAGGCATTGTTCTAAGTGTTCTTCAAATATAAACTCATTTAATTTTCCTAACAACCCTTGACGTAGGTGCTTGTTCAAAGTTACATAGTTAGTGAGTATTTCTGAGAGTGTGGGCATCAGAAGTGCCCAGGGTGATAGTTTAGCACTCACCTCTTAGGGTAGGTATAAGGATTAAATGGAATAATTCAAGCAAAGCACTTGGCATAGGACTTCATGAGTAGTAAGTACTCAGTGTTACTATTCTCACCATTATTTCCCAGGATATATTGTTAAGTGAAAAGGAAAGGTATAAACAGTAGATATAATTTAATTCATTTTTTCAGTTAAAAAGTAGATGCTAGTATAGACCAGTGGTTTTCAAACTTTTTGGTCTTAGAACCACTTGAAAATTATTAAGGACCCAAAAACGTTTGTTTGTGTGGATTTATCTATTGATATTTACCATTTCAGAAAATTAAAACTGAGAAATTTTTAAAATATTTATTCATGTTTAAGTAACTATTACAAATACATGTTAACACAAATAACATTTTTATGAAGAATATCTCGTTCAAACAAAAAATGAGCAAGAAGAGTGGCATTGATTTTATACTTTTGCAAATCTCTTTACTGTCCAGCGGAATAGGACACAGCTGCAGGCTCATATTTGCTTCTGCATTTAGTCTGTTGTAGCACCCAACATGTGGCCTCTGGGAGTGCCACTGAGTGTACTCATGAGACAGAGTGAAAAAGACAAAAAAAAAAAAAAAAAAAATGAAAATAGTTTTGATTTGAAGATTCCCTGAAAAGATGTCAAGAACCCCCTGGGGTTCTGTAACCACACCTTGAGAGCCACTTGTACAAGCATAAGAAAAAACCTTGAAATATAAAGTTGCTAGTCAAAAGAGAGATGATAGCTGTCTTTCTATTTTTTGTATTTATGTAATGTTGAATTATTACAATAAGCATATTATTCTTATTTCTTGTGATGATAAAAATAAAATTTGAAAGCAAAGATTGAGACCACTTTCAGAAAAGTGAAATAATGAATGCAAAAAAGATGGAAAATGGAGTAGACACAGGGAAATGTGGACGTGGTGAAAAAAAACTTCACTTGCCTAAAATTTTAGCTTAAAACCAGACCTGTGACTAGTTTATTACCAGGCGTGTTAGATTCCTAAAACTGTACGAAGTACCCCAAACTGGGTGGTTTAAACAACAGAAATTTAATCTCTCACAGTTCTGGAAGCTAGAAGTCCAAGATCAAGGTGTGGCAGTACCATGCGCCTTCTGCAGGCTCGAATTTTCAATAGCTTGCACAAAGAGTAACTGAAGCTCACTACATCTTGAGCTTCTTGCATGCAGGTATCATGTTTTTCTTGTGTATCCCTCCCAGCACATAGAACAGGATCACGTAGACAGAGGCAGTAAATAAAACATGTGAATTAGTAAATCAGAGCCGTGGCTTACAAATTCCCAGTTAACACTTTGCACCTGTGACCTTTGAGTTTCAGCTTCTTGTTGATTACGGCACCTCTTTGTGACTGGTTTAATTCTGATTTTCCACTTTCCTTAAAAGTGGTGATATTTATTTTTAAATTAATGTAAATTAAAACGAGTTCTGTCTAGATAATTATTTTAGGTGTTCATTATATACCCCTTGTAGGCCATTAGACATATCCTGGGGTGTGAGCGATTGACCTTTGGGGATTAATTTGATACTATTAATAGTATGAGGCTGCCCTTTCTATGATTTGTGAAGAGGAACACTTCTAATGAACACTTACTGTAGAAAATATACACCTCTGGGACTAATCAAAGCCTGTGGAACATTAAGGACTGTTGATTTGCATTTTTGCACGCTTATGTTCGAGGGAGAAAATCTTCATGAAATCACTAATTTGTAAAGGAGAACTATCATTCCCTTCCCAAATTGTTTGCAAAATGTATTTTAGGGAATATTTTGCAACAGCTTTTATTGTAAAAGTGCAAGGATATTTTTAAGAGGAAAAGTGCTAAATGATTATTTGGGCCATGAATTTCTGTTGCCTTTTATCTCCCCTTTTTCCATTCTTAAATTTTCTAGTTCCTTCCTTCTCTTTGCCTTTCCATTCCACAGGTCACATTATTTCCCATGTATACAGTGTTTCTTTTTTTTTTTCTTAAAATCGTAATGGATTATTATGGGTGACTTGGTTGATGAATTGATTTAGAAGTTGTTAAGCTTGGTTGTTGAATGAAGCAGAGTACCATTACGTTGCAATGGGGGACAGGAAGAGTACCCTTTAAACCCTCATGCAACCAAGTATTGCTTGAACACAGTCACTTTCAAAGCATTTAAGATACCCAGATGTCACACTGAACTAAAGACAAAGTATACAGTGAAATATGCATTTTTCTTTAAGTGTTTTTGAAGTGATTGTTGGCACGTTTCTAGATTCTATGTTTGCTGTACTTACAAATAAAGAAAAAGTAAGTCTTGGAAATAAATGCTGTACATAAAAACACACTGATTTCCAAAGTCAGACTTTCTATGAACCTGTGCCTTCTTTTCAGTTATGATTTGGTTTTCTGGATTTGCCTGATATTGTTGTTTAGGTTTACTTATTCAGTAAATTATTGGCAGGCAGCATGTCATATAGAAAGGAAAAGTGTTTAATTAATAATTTCTCAATTGTTGAATAACCTAGTGGTAATCGCAGTAGTAATGATAAACCATGGGTTTATCAGCATTATATTCTGTATTGACTATGTATAGTGAAGTTAGGTGGTAAACTATCCCTGATGCTGGTGAGAGTTCTAGCTGGACACAGTGTTAATTTTATTTGCCATTAGGTATTGTCATTCATATGACTGATAACCTGAGCTGTCACTGTCAGGATTTTTCATATGCTGGATGCTCATTTTTCAATGTGTTGAGTAGTGTATGCTGCTAAGTAGAGCTTTCAGTTTGTTTGGCTGGCCGACGATCAGTTCTAGCTAGATGCCTGCCATCTGAATTAGTGATTTAGCTTCCCTCCTCCAAACTCCTGGTTTGGGACTGCTTTCCCAGGTATTAATCTTTGGCTTCTGTTTCTCAATTATATCTACAACCAGTTCTTCTCTCGGATTCCTGCTACTCTGTATTTCAGCTTCCCAGGGCTCAATCCTGGTTCCATTCAGTGGCTTCAGTCAGGCCCACTGTTTTTCTGATTCTTTCTCCCTTTTTAACCTTGATCCCTGATTTTGGTCTTGCTATACCCATTTTGCCCTAAACCACCCACCATTCATCCACTTATTCATTCGACAAAAATATATTGAACTTCCGATCCATGTCAGTTCCTTTTCTAAGTGAGTGGTATCATCAGTGAACAAAATAAAGACCCCCCTGCCCTTAACAACATTGTAGAAGGGAGGAGAGAAAAAGAAATAAGCATAATAAATATCATTTTGATTGTATATTAGAAAGTGATAAATGCTGTGGAAAAAAGATAAAGTAGAGCAGGATAAGGAGGATGAGGAAATCCTCATGGGTGGAGAATGGGGAGGCCAGGAAGTCACGGTTTTAAATTGGATGATCAGGTATATGTGATGTTGGTGACCTTTACCAAAGACTGGAGGAGGTGCAGAAGTCAGTCATGTGATATATTTTCAAAGGCCTTGAGGCAGGAGTATGCCTGGAGTGTTCAAGTAGCAGGAAAGGGGTCCTGGGTGGATGGAACAGTAAGCCCAGGGGAGGGAAGGGCAGGAGCAGAGATCATGCAGGGTTCAAGGGATCGTAGTACAGACTTCATCTTTTCCCTGGGTGAAATGGGGAGCCTTGCAAGGCTTTGAGCAGAAGAGTGACATGACCAGTCTTGAGTTTTATAGGCTGCTATGTGGCAAGGAAGAAGCAGAGAGGTCAATCGGAAGGCTCTTTTATTAATCTTGGTGAAAGTTAATGGTGGCTCAGACCACAGTGGTAGCAGAGGAGGTGGTGCGAAGTGATCAGATTCTAGATTTATTGTGAAGGCAGGACCAACAGAAATTGTTAATCAATCAGATGTACAGTGTGAGAAAAAAAGAGAAATCAAGGATTATTCTAAGGATTTTGCCTTACAAGGGAAGTAGCTTCTATCAACCAAGATGTGGAATCCTGGGTGTGAATCAATGTTTTGAGAGGTTAGGATTTCAGTTTTGACTGTCATATTTGAGAGAGCACCTATTCATTTTTATCTTAGATAATGACTTCTTGATCATTTTGTGGACAATAACAAATTTTTACTTTTTTGAAGTGAGGAATTCATTATATGGAAGAAAAGTAATGGGCCATCTAGATTTGATGAAATCCCTCCTAAAATATAGTTGGTGAGGAACTCCCATTATAGTATCACTTATTCTTATTATATTATGCCAGGAAGATAAAACCTAATGGATTTCACAGAAGCCATGACTATAATAGTCTTATAGAATATATAATGTAGTGGCATGTGTGTGTTTAATTTATATATCTACAGATCTTCTCTGTTTCTTACCTCTTTCACCCAACACTATTTTTCAGATCAATTTTTGCTCTGTGTATCTGTCATGTGTAGTTTGTAGTTTCTAACTGCTGCATCATATTCCGTGTTATGCTCTTACTCACTTTTACTTAACCTTCCCTCTAGTGAAGGACCCCCTGCTTCCTGCTTCCCATTATTCCAAAAGTGTTGTAGTGAATATCCTTATTGACATGCGAGAAGCTTTCACCGGGGTGTATACCCCAGGCAGGAGTGGGCATGCTGGATGTTAGGATTGCTGTGTACACGCTTGATTTCAGTGCGTCCTGCCATTTCACTCTCCAGAATGACTGCCTAAGATTTGTCTAAATTCTCACCAGCAATACGTGACTATGCCCATGTATCTCAGTACTGGGCTCTGCTTTAAGTACCATATATATTTACCATACACATTTATTTATATATATATATATATATAATAAATTTATTACATAGAGCTTTTCATGATGTTATTTCATAATTTAAAAATACAATAACTGTAGCTTTTTTCCTTTTCATTTTGTATTTTATTTGCCTCTTTTTGCTTTTATTTCTCTGATTAGTCTTGGCATAAGTTGTCTATTTTAGTAATCTTTTAAAAAGAATTAGGATTTGGTTTTATTTGCTCAACTTTTTTTTATTGTATTCATTCTTTCCATATTTATACTATTGTGCTTCTTCTCATCCTTCTCCCTCTCCATCCTCTGTGTTTGTTGCCTTTTTACCAATTTAAGTTGACACTAATGCAGAGATCCTGAGGCTGGACAGAGTTTAGCAAGAATGAAAAGGAGGCCAAGGTGAATGAAGGGAAGGCTAGAATGAGATGAATTTGAACAGACAGGCAGCAGCCATGTCATTCGGGCTTTGCAGGAGTTTCATAAGAAATTTTTACTTATTTTCATTGTAAGTGCAATGGGAAGCCTTTAAAGTATATACAGCAGAGGAGGGATGAAGTCTTACTTATGTTTGTATTAGATTACTGAGTACACTGTTGAGAATGGAGAGCGAGTATGGATTCTGGGAGTCCAGTAAAAAGATCATACTAGTAGTCCCAGCAAGAGCTAATGAGGGTTTGCATGTGGGGGTGACAGTGAAGAAGTGGATGGATTTAAGATATATTTAGACAAAGAATCAGCAGGATTTGACCTGGCAAATCTCATTGGCTCCACCTTTAAAATATGTTTAGTATCTGACCACTTCTTATTATATTCACAGCCCTCCCTTGATCTAAACCTGCAGTCTCCAACCCCCAGTCTGTGGCCTGTTAGGAAATGGGCCACACATCATCACCTGAGCCCTGCACCACGGCCCCCCACCACCTCACCCCACCCCTCTACCCTCAATCCATGGAAACATTGTTTTCCATGAAATCTGTCCTTGGTACCAAAAAGGTCGGGGACCACTGGTCTAAACCGTCATCTCTCACTTGCATTCTCCTAAAAGCCTTCTAACTGGCCTTTCTGCTTCCACTCTTGTTCCTTTGTATCTTCTCTCCATGTAGCAGCTAGAATGGAGCCATTTAAGACATATGTTAGATGATGTTATTCTATGGCTTAACACCTAACAGTAGCCTCTCGTCTCACACGGAGCTAAAAGTGACCTCTCCACAATCAAGCCGCTCCATGTTCACTGTGCTCCAGCCACACTGGCCTTCTTGCTATTTGTTGAATGTACCACACTCATTCCCACCTTGGAACCTTTACACTTGCGTGAACCTTTCCCTGGAATGCTCCTTTTCCAGACACTGTCATGACTGGCTCCCTCACCTCCTTCAGTTTCTGTTTAAATGTTGCCTTTGCAATCAATCCCACCTTCCCTGATTTCTCTATTTAAAATCACATCTACTGTGCTGTACCACCATTCCCTAACCCCTTTCTCTGTTATATTTATTCTCCTCAAAATTTGTCACCATCCGAAAGTATCTATATATTTATAGGATAAGAATTTTTTATGTTTATTACTGTATCCCAGTAGAATAGTGCCTGGTACCCAGTAGCTGCCCAATAACTATTTGAAAAATGAATTGCAAATAGATTGGACATGGAAAAAAAGAAATAGTATGAACAAGGAAAACCTAGGAGTACACAAGCTTTTAGCCTGATCAGCTTGGTGGTGGTCATGCCATTTATTGAAGGGAAGATGACTAGGGGAGGAACAGATTTTAAATGATACAGGAGGAGTTCCGCTTGGATGGAGTAATGCTTGAGATTCCTATCATACCTCTAGATTCAAGAAGATAATTGGATATGGGTCTGGAACTCAGGGGTGAGGAGTTTGAGAGTTATCAACATATATGTAGGATTTAAAGCCATGGTATTGATGAGACCATGTATATAGAGAGATACAGAAAAGAGAAGATTAACAAGTGAGTCCCAGTGGTCCCCAGACTGGGTAGAGAAGAAGCATGTAATGGATTCTCAGAAGGGGCAGCTGGAAAGGTAGGAGTAAAACTAGGAGGGTGGACTATCACAGAAACTCAAAGAAGAAAGAATTTAAGAGCAGTGGGAGTGGCCTGAGAAAGATAAGGACAAAAAAGTAGAGAGGACAAGGCACTGGTAGTCTCAGCCAAATTAAAGAGGAAGTTCAGTGGGACTAATGTAAGATAACTGGAGGGCAGTACATTCTGATCAGAATGTTCCATAGTTAAATTTTAGGTGGAACATGTCTAGATGATATCAAGGTCTGGAGTTTGGCCATGACCTTGGGTTGTTTAATTACAGTGGGGAGACTGTCTTTTGCTTTGAGAAGGTAAAACAACTGAGAGTCTAAGTTATTAGATGGAATGTTCACTTGGACGTAAATCATCTACATGGAGGGTAGGACTTGAGGTCAAGAGTAAGAGTATGGAGCCAGGTGCAAAAATCTTCAGTGTATGAGGATCTGTTACCTGCTAGAAAACATGGTCAAAGGGTGGTCAGGGCTGCTGGAGCATGATGACGTAAGCTTCCGAGGAGCAAAAACTGCTTCCCAGGGGCTGAGCAGAATGCTCTGATGTACTTTGAGGAACTAGGAGAAGCCAGCCCTACATCCTGCTTGGTAGACACAAGTTTTGTGGGGTAAATTCAACAGCTGCAAAAGTAGCGGTGAACTCAGGGTAGTGTTCTGTAGATAGCATATGAATGTGTTGGGGAATGCGTATTCCATGGACTCAGGTTCCAGGAGGGTTCAGTGGAAAGACTTGAGGAGCAAAGAGAGCATTGGAGGGCAAAGTGAAGAGCAGCGTGTAGATGATGTCAGAGGCTGGAGAACCAATGTTCTGCCTGTTACCGTTAAAGAATCTTCCATTATAGTTAACTTTCAGCATGACCCTATCTTAAGATGCTTGCCAGAGTGAATATTTGTTAACTCTGCCCCAGATAACCAAATGAGTTAATCTCCTGAATAGAATTATTTACTATAACTCATGCGTGTGTGGAAGGGTGTCTGCCAAACACAGTGATTGTGGTTTTGGCATAAAAAGTCCTTTTTGACAGTAATTGTTGGCCAGTGTGTTTAGCTGCTTATTGAGGCCACTCCTAGAGCAGGAGAGCAGTGCCATATCATCACACAGGGAAGGATGCTTATTGTCCTCTTCTCCACGGGCCCACTTCCAAGCCATTCGAAATATGCACCAAATTGCTAAGGTTTGTTCATGATCTCAGGGCTAGGGCACAGCCCTATTTTAAACTGTTAAAGATGAGAAAGAAATGTTTTACTCAAATGTTTTATACTTTTCCCCAAGACAGCATGAGGCCAGCTTCTTTGCTGCTCTTTTCTCCAACAACCTCACCCTGGGGGTTCCTGAAACTGCACTTTACCATAGAGTATCGAGTGGGGAAATTTCCTCTCTAATAACATAATTATTAATAAAACAGTGGTCTTTTCAGACCTTTGATTTTGGAAAGGAAAGTTCTTAGGTGTCTTAAAGTTAGATAGAGAATTGCCACTGTGGCAGGTAGAGGTTGAAGAAGAGAATCTTCAAAGATTTCTAAGTTTTGACCAGAGTTGTGCTTGTTTTATCTTTAACTGAGAAACTAATGAAAGAGGAAGTTTTATACTGAAAACATTTTTGTTCGGAGATGTATAAACACAAAGCTTGTCCCATTCACTGACATTTTCAAGGAAAAGTTTCTTCTCCAGAATGAACTGAGCACAGTTTTGACAGGAGGGGTAGATAATTATTTAGATAACCTTCTAGCCCTTTGAGTCTTTGGAAGATCCAAAACTGTCATTGGAAGATCATCATTGTTCCTGCAACTGTTACTGCTCTCCTTTGTTCTCAATGATGGATGCATTTACATAATGTGCTCAGTTCAGTGAAGAACAAGTTAACTGGTGATTTACCTAACTAGCCATGTAGATCATGTATTGGCTATATTACTTTTCAATAGATAGAGCTTAATATTTGCTTTCGGATTAGTTCTGAAAATGACATTTTCTTATTAGTGTATGTTTAAGTCTCTCAGGACTGCATTTTACAGTGATCTGTGTAGATGGAACTCTCATGGGCCTCTGAGGACTCTGGTAAACAATTCATTCTCCCTTTTCATGGCCCTTAGTGTCAGTAAAAATTACTGACAAAATAATAACCATGCAGTATAAAGTGTCTTTTCTATTTTCTATTTATGCCTTTGTTTGAAACTGTAGTTAAATAATATTGAACTTGCAACTATAACAAAATAGTATCTGCTGTTTGAATATAATAGAGGCCAAATTCTATAAACTTAAATTAGGCCAAGCTTTCATTGACCTTAGTAGGAATCTGGCTGAGGAATTCTTTTAATTACCTCTGCCTTAAAATATGTAAGAATTTTCCCATTGCTTTTCTCACTCAAGGAACAATACATGCATAGCTAAACTAATAAAATGTTTAAATAGATACAAATCAAACTTGAAAGGTTTAAACTGTTGTTTTCATCCTGTAAGTCAACTGAGAAAAAGCATACAGACTGTAGTTCTAAATTATGTCCATAGAGTATTTCAAATCCAGTGAATTCACTCTCCTTTTTTTCCCCATTTGAGCTCATAAATGTTAACCTCAGAAGTGCCTCAAATTCTTCCATTGAAATAAACTTGAACTGACAATAGCCAGATGATGTAAAATTGAAACCGAAATTCTATCCTTGGCCCATCCCATGTTCTTCCCCGTAGGTATTAGAGGAATCCTAGGAGAGTTAGTGTTTTCATTCTATGTGAACTGTAATATTTGGGCAAAACAGGGCATATAAATTTCTTGCTGCCAGGAGAAAGCAATTACCAGTGTGGAGAAGATAGCGGGCAATAAATAAACAGAACTATGCTAGATAGTGAGTGAATTTAAAGATTTATTTAGAATGACTTAGCTTATAGAAAACAGACCTTTATATTTATCATATGCTTTCATTCAAGCTTGATATGGGACCTGTGGTCTTTTCTTAACAGAAAGGCTAATTATGTCACCAAGCCATTTTTTGGTACATTATTTTTAAATAAATAAATTGAGTTATGCTATATTGTGCAACTAAAAACAAAAAGACAACTAGTCACACATAGCAAAACAAATAGCACTTCGAAAATGCAGTATACTTGTGTTAACATGATGTATAGTAATGGCCCCCATATTGTGTCTGGGTAGGAGATGTATGTACACAGTAAGTTGGGTGTTATCCCCATCTTGCTGATGAGAAAAATGAGCTCACCTGGTGCTAAGAAATCCCACTGTCCCTAGATGTCAACCCAGATATTTCTGCTTGCAAACGTGGCAGTGCTCTTGACTTCTACCATGATGAGCCCTTTTAGATAGATAGATAGATAGATATTAGACAGGAGCTTACCTTATGGTTGATTTAACTCTGAGGCATTCTTCAGGATGGAGTAATAATTCTTAAAGTTCCTGGCTGGGCATAGTGGCTCATGCCCATAATCCTAGCACTTTGGGAGGCCCAGGCGGGAGGATCACTTGAAGCCGGGAGTTCAAGGCTGCAGTGAGCTATGATTGTGCCACTGCATTCCAGCCTGGGCAACATAGTCAGACCCTGTCTCTAAAAAAATTAAGATAAAAATAAAGTTCCTCATACCATGTCTGTCAGTGAACCTATTCTCTGAAACTTATGGAGAATTATAAGGTGGGCCTCTAAGCTGTGGTTTATGTGAGATTAGCAATTATTATCTTGATATCATTATAGAATTCAAGTATAATACATTGGTATTAAAATCTATTAGATTAAATTATTTTGGGGGAAAATTCTCTAAACGTCATTGAGTCAAAGTCACTTTTTTTTAGACACCAGCAACACTTTAAATAACTGCAGGATCAAACCCCCAGGGGGAAGAAGTAATTTTGCCTCAAAAGGCAATTAGAAAATAGGAAAAGAAATCAAAGTCTGATGAACATGGAACTCCTCATTACTTGAGGAAATACACATGAAAAGTACATCTAATGAACGCCCTATTTTTGTGGAAGATACTTTTAAAATATAAAAATGTATAAAGAATAATATATAAAAACATAGCTGTACTACCTAGCATTACAAGTAAATAATAATACACAGTTATAAACTAATAATAATTAGTTTAAATTTTTGCATTTTTGTTCACCTTCTTTTCTTGAAAGAAACAAAACAACGTAGGTAAAGCTACGGCCTCCATGCGACTACCAGTCATACCATTCGCCTCCCTGAAACACCAGCAAGTTTGCTTTTTCAGTTTGTTTTCGTACATTTCCAGTATATATGTCTATAAACTATACATCGTATTGTTTTGTATACTTTTTTAAATTTAATTACTTAGGATCATACTGTGGAGGTATTTCTCTACAGTGTGCTTCAGAACTGCTTGATTTCGGTGACTTGTACATGCAGTTGATCTCAGCCTTATGTGTTGATTTTATTTTTCTAACAATTGGTTCTAAGTGTCCTTTGCTGTCACTTCTATGAATTGCCTTTGAGAATAGCAGTGATTTGCCACTTTTTATGAAAATATAAAATTATTGATTATCTTTTATATTATCGGTAGGGATCAGTCTTAATGATCTTTGTATCCTGATGCCAGGCACATAGCGAGGATTTTATATTCAGTAATGTTTACTGAATGAATGATTCTTTTGGATGTTGGAGGAGTAAAAATAAAAGTGCTTAATTTTTGTCCACATTAAGATGTCCTAAGTTCTAGTCCATTTTTTTTCTGCTGAATAGCATTTTGTCATATAAATATACCCCCTTTTTGTCATATAAATATACACTGCACTGTATCTATGCAGTGCAGTGTTTATGATGGGGTTCCCTCATCCTGTAGTGAACGTCTCAGTGTGTGACTCCTCAGAGACATGTGTGATGGTCTCTGGGGGATTTAGCTGGAGGATGAAGTGCTGGGTGGTAGGATAGTCTTTTTCTACAGTCTGCCAACCCGGCTGTGTGTAAAAGATAGTGTTTTTAAAATATAACATCATTATGAAACTCCTTTTATGAAACCCTTTGTTTTTTACATTTTATTCCTGTTATCCAGGGGTTGATAAACTAAAGCCTGTGGGCCAAATATGATCTCCTGACTGTTTTTGTAAATAAAGTTTTATGGGGACACAGCCTTGTGCATTCATTTATGTATTGTCCCTGGTTGCTTTCCAGCTACAGTGTCAGCTCTGAGTAATTGCAGCAGAGACCAGATGGCTTGAAAAGCCCGAATATTTACTCTCTGGCCCTTTACAGACAATGTTTGCTGTCCCCTGTAATAATAGTACTACCTACTATATTATCACTCTATTTAATTCTTTTTTGTTTTACTTTCTCAATTACCTAATATTCAGCCACATAAACAAATAAGATGAGTTCAGAATATGAAATGGGAAATGATGATATGAGTGGGGTGGATGGTGACGTTAGGTAGGGTGGCAGAGGGAGTCTCAGAAGATGCCATAGGAGCTGAGACCCAGGAGCTAAGGAAAGCAAAGCTCAGAGAGGGTGAGTGATTTATACAAAATCACGCAGGTAGTACATGGCAGAGGTTGGATTTCGACTCAGAAATAACTCCAAATGTAGGGCTCTCTCTTCTGTAGTGCATCTGTCTTCTTAAATTCACGTAAACACAATGCAAAGCAGATATGTGAATTTTGTGTCAAAAGCATAAGCAAAATGATTTAGTTCTGGCCTTGGCAGCCCAGAGACTGAGGTTCTGATGTGTTGAAATTTGGACTCAGTACTGATGGCTGGGTTTGAATCATAGTCCCAGCACTAACCTTGGCTGAATCACTTACATTTGCAGCCTTCATTGTTTTTTGGTGGGGCAGGGGTGGGAGGGAGCTCATCTGTAAAGTGAGGAGGGTGTTTGGGTGATCTCCACGGACTCTTCTGGCTCTCACTTTCTATGATGCTGTGACTTTAGGAGGTGGCATTTGATCTGGGCTTCAGAGGGTGGGGTGATTTTGACAGGCTGCCTTGTAAATGAGGGGAAAAGGTATTCCAGGTGGTGAAAACAGTTTGAGTACAAACACAGTGGCTAGTAACTATAGAAAGGATTCTGGGAATGGTGTGTAATAGTTTGGTCTGATGGGGCTAGAATTTAATCCTGTAGAAGTCAGGAGGAATCTGGCACTGAGCTGAGAGACAGCCTTGAACGTTACACCTAGGAGCTGGGAATTTTTTCCCTGGAATTACAGAATGTGAAAGGTCCTTGTTCCTTTCTTTAGTATTCCTGGCCTCTCTCTATATAAATAGTTCCAGGGACAGAGACTTCTAGACCATCTATTTTATTTTTTGACAGTTCCACATGTAAGAAAATTCTTCTGTACATTGAGTCAAAACTTATAGGTTTTACCTATGCCTTTCCCAAGGTGTAGATAATGGAAGATTATAAATGGTAGAGGAACATGTTAAGGAATATGTAACCCAAGGGCCTGACATAGACCTGTGGCAGCACACATATAATATGTAGCTCAAAGGAATAGAACTTTAAAAAGCCTTTAAAAAGTATTGTAATCATGAAGTATGTATTGAGCACCTATGATAGGTCAGTCACTGACCAAGAATACAAGAATAAGACTGAGTTCCTGCCCTCACACTCTTCCCTGACTCATGGGGAAGATGGATCAGTAGCCTATTGTGACAAGGACTCTGGTGGTTCAGGACAGGAGCACTTAACCTGCAGATGGAGGGTAAGAGGTCAAGAGTCGGGGGCAGGTAAGGATTCCTGGGAGTTGAGGAGCTGGCCAGATTGACCAAGAAGGGAGAGCAGTCAGGCAGGGGAGCATGGAGACAGAAACGTGAGTGAATGGCCAGTCTAAGGAACTGTGAAACCTTTTCGATGGCAGGTGTGTGGTGTGTGCAAAGTGCCCAGAAATGAGGCTGGAGCAGTAGACAATGACTCGTCATGAGGGGCTGTGTTTGCCATGCTAAGAATTTTACATTATATCCTGAATTTGATGAGAAGCCAGCATTCCTAAAAATAGTCTCCCTCCTCCCCAGTTTTTAAAATGTACCTATACTCCTTTTAAAAATAGTAGAACATGTAGAAAATATGAAGGAAGAAATAAAAACACCATTAGTCTCACCAACCAGAAATAACCACTATTAAAACATTTTAGTGTGTTTCTAACCTAGTGTGTTTCTATGCATAGGTACCTAAGAAAAGCATGATTTTATTGCAAAATATACTTTGCATCTTGCTTTTTAGTGTAACATTGTATGCCAGTATTTCCTAGGCTATGCCTTTAAAACTTTTTTTGAAAACTTAACTTTTAATGACTACATATAATCGCCCAAAAGATGGCTGTATCTTATTATACTTAAATATCTCATAATGGGTTAAATTTTAAGTTGCTTGCATTTTTTTACTATCATAAATAATGTTGTGATACACAGCTTTGTAATTTGTATTCACGTCTGACCATTTCCTTGGGATAGGTCTAGCTAGGTCAGTGGTTGCCTTTTAAGCTGGGACATGTGTATTTAAAAAGCCTTTATGACAGCATTGTGAAAGGTGGATTGAAAGAGGTGATCTGGAGACAAGCAGACCAATGTGGATGCTATTTGAGCAATTCAGACAAAGTAGGAGGGCCTAAGCTAAGTTATTGGCAGCAGCTCAGAGAAAAAAGGAGATGGTAATGGTTTTTAAGGTGTTTGCACAACAGAGCTTTCTGTGAACTTGATGAAAGATATCAGCATTTTTTGCATATTAATTCGAGGTTGCAGGAGCCTCTAAAGTGGCTGTAGTGGGTAGGGAGAAGTAGGTAGGTGAAGCAGGGGGTTAATGGTACTCTTCTCTGAGATAGGAAATACCAAGGAGGAAAAACAAGTTTGGAGGGTTGGCCTGGGAAGGGGGAAATTATAATATTGGCTCAGTATTAGGTGTGTTGCCTTTGAGGACACCGAGGTAAAACTGTCAGGAAGATAGTTTATAAATCGAGCTGATAGCTTAGGAGAGAGGTCTGAGCAGGATGTCAGGGTGTGGGAGCCATCCCCATAAAGACGGTGGTGCTGGGAACCTGGACATGAAAGCGGTGCTAGAGATGAGCGTGTTCATAGGAAGAGGATGTGGAACATACCCTGGGAGACGACAAGGGGAAACTAGAGAAGGAGCTAGGAGATAGTATGAGAAAAACCAGAGGAGAGTGGTGTTGAGGAAGCCAAGACAGGCAAGAGTTTCAAGGAAAAAGTCATCAAACTGTCAAATGACGCAGAGGTCAAGCAAGAGAAGGGCTGGAGGGCATCCACGGATGAATCTAAGCCACCTGTAAACGTGGCACGCGCGGATCCCGAAGAACCGCGGGGAGGCAGGCCAGACCGCAGTGGAGCAGGGAGGGGCACGCAGAGTCCAGGGAGCCGTGTTCACGGCTTTTTCTGAGATAGCTTATTTGAGGGGCTGGAGAGGGCAATGGAGGCAGCAGAGGGCTCACTTTTTCTTCTTTATGCTAAATAAGGAAAGCTAGATTGCCTAATCATCACATGACTTCAGTTACCTCTCCAACATTTGCTTTTCAGCATGCTTAAAGTCCTTTTGTTGGTGATTATTTTTTTGGACACGGTGTACTCTGTCTAAGCTTCCAATGAAAGCACTGCCGCTCAAGCTCCTCGTGTCTTGCTTCAAATTCTGTTGGAACCAGTTGAGACCTCCATGTTTGTGCATGTGGTCTCGTTGGGTTTTAATAAGACTCAGTTTGTAAGCTTCAGCAACTAATATTTGGAATTGCAGTTTTAAAATTACAGAATATGGCTTGTGTCCTTGAAGTTTGATTGTTACCTGAAGAATTGGTCGAAAACGATAAATGTTTAAATGTTGTCGTTTAGTGAATGTCTTTATTGTGTTGCCAAATGCTGAATGACAAAGAGCTTTAATTCTAACAAGGTTTAATTAGAAAGAGAAAAAAAAAGAGTGATGTCAGCCAGACATCAAAATGAACCAGAACAAGAAACACTTTTATTGGTTACAGAACATCAACAATGTGTGATATAGTCTTATTCACTTCCTTCACCAACAGTGAAAATACTGCAGGCCTCTCTAGGGGGTTTGGACCAGCAGTCTTATTGAACACATAATCGTTTTGATAGGTGTTTTTCATTGGTAATATGATGCTCTTTGGGGCTGCAGAAAATTATTTATTTTTAAAGGTATGCTAAATGATTCTTGGCTTTAAAAAAACAAAACAATATGATGAATGTTCCTAATGAAGGAAGAAGTGGATAGTCAATGCAATGTATCCACTGGTTTTCTGCTTAGCACTGAATTAGCCTAGTTTTGAGTATTTCTTTCAGCATAATTGCTTTAAAGATGTTGGCATCAAAAACAATTATCACTTTTTAAAGGTTATTATGTTATGTAGAAAACATCCAGGTATGAGATTAGAGGGGAATATATATATATGATTATACTTCATAAAGAACCTGGTTATCTTTCTCTTAAGATGGTATTTTACCTTTCCCCAAGATAAAGATTTTACTTCGAAATTCTTGGTCCTTTCTTCTTTCTCTTTGCTTTCCAGTGAAGTTCAATATTATATATTTTAACTCCCTTTAGGCCTGTCTTCTTCCCCATCCAGTCTAGAACCTTTGGAATATCTTCTTAATCATTTTTTCACTACTATAGCCAACTTTCTTGCCTCTTGACTTTTATCGAATCCAATTCAATCTGCGCAGGCTCAACCTGACCATTTGACATCTTGCTGCCGTCCCTGGGCTGCTGACCACTGCTACGTAAAACTTGACAACCATGGCTGTTGTTACCTCCATAAACTCATGGTCTTCAATTTAGTAGCCCCTCAAGATGGCCTTAGCAATCCTTTTTTTTTTTTCCCCAGGCCGTTCTCTTTGTGGCTATTTTACACTTTCACCCCTTCTTTAAACTTCCTCCCTGCAACTTATTCCATCAGTCTCAGAAGATGATCTTAACTCTTGTTTATGGAGGCCACCAGGCAGGATCTCGCGAACTTCCTTCTTTACTACCATCACTATCTACAAATTTTCTCTTAACCCCTATCACCTTCTAGCCACTTTCCTACTTTTTCTCTTTAACTTCATTGCCAGGCTGCTCAAGGGTAGTACCCACTTGCTTAACCTGCTACTCTGTGGCTTCCAGCCAAACTGCTCTCGACAAGGTTACCTGTGACCTAACTAGTAAAGCCTCTGAACATTTTTCAGCCAGCACCTTGTTTGGTCTCTCTGTGCTATTTTATCTTTATTGATCATCTTAACCTTTTAGGAAAACCTCTCTCTTTTGGGTTCTGTCCCACCTTATTAGGAAAAAAAAGCATTTAATGATTTAAAAAGTAAAAATTGGTGTGAAAACTTATAGTCCAATATTAATTGAACTTTTAAAAATTATGTTACACATTTGTATAAATATCATATAATTTAGTATTCATTATACTTTAAAAATATTTATTTCTTAAAATGTTTGACTGTAGTAATTATTTCACTATGTATATGCATTAATATACCAAACATCATGTTGTATACACAAAGTATATATAATAAAAACATAAGAAATATATGTAATATATTAATTATTCCTTCTTTTCTAGTTAATGAAGGAGTTCCCCCTTCTGAGCATGTTCAATATCCATGAAAACCTTTTAGAAGCCCTTCTGGAACTACAAGCATATGCTGATGTTCAGGCAGTCTTGGCAAAGTATGATGGTAAGTCCTTGGGTATTTTTATTTACTTCCTCTCTTCTTAATGTATTCCCACGATTAGATTGGAAGGATCGTTTCAGATAGCACAGCACTTTGATGTAATAACTATCTTCTTACAGTATCTTCACCTGCAGTTTTATAATGATGTTTGATAGAATCTTAGAATTTCATGGTTAGCAAGGACCAGAAATGTCACATGGCATGTGCCCTGTTCCTCTCCTTCCCTCCCTATAGGTTACCTCATGCTCTCCTTGTCAGGCAGTTATGTGGACTGTGCTCTGTTACCTCCATGGTTAGGAACCACTGAGAACCTCACAGGCAGCACCTTTGCTGTTGGGACAGCACTGACTGTTAGAACCATGACCCCACATCAGTCCACTGTGACCACTGCCTGTGGGTCATGTGACCCTTTGTAGCGCTATAGAACAGCTAGTAGCCCTTGCACATGTGACAGCACAGTAAATATTTGAAGATAAAATCATTTCCCCTTCATCCCAGGTCTCCTTATTAGCAGAATATCCCCAATTCTTTACACGGTGGGCTTTGAAGTCCCTTCACCATTCTGGTTACTCACCCGTGAACTTATTCCGTTTTGCTTGTTTCTAATAAACCAGAAAAATAAATTGGCACATCCTAGAGATTTTAAAACTCCTCTGCTCATGTTGCCATTATTCATGAATTCACTATTTGATTAATTGCACAAAAATTTTCTGCATAATTACCCACCTTAATATAGCTACTAGAATCTCTGTACGACTTTATACTATTATGCCTTATTTCAATAAATATCTTCCTAAAATAAACACTTTTGCTTGTAAAACAGATATTAGGGAGTAATTATTTATATTACATAATCATTTTTTGCTTTAGAAAAAATTATTTCTTTAGTAAGCATCTTCAGTGAGTTTAAAGAATTATTCAGATCACAAATTGCCAAGAATTCATTGAACATAGAGAGCAAACTATACCATTTGAATTTTATTTGTGACATACAATTCTTTATAAGGAATCTCTGAAATGGGATGGAGTTGTAATCCTTAATCGGTTGGGGGAACTGAGGCATTGGAAACTGTTTTGTTTTTATTTTGTTTTCCTCAAATTCTTGCTCAAATTGATGGAAACTAAAAGCCCTCTTCCAGTGATGGCATCACTTTGCCTATGCAGACATGAGCACCCTGTGTAACAAGATATAGGGTACCCAGTATGGAACTGATTTTAGAAAGAGAGAAAAGTATTTGTGGAGCACTTTAAAGTAAACAAAATAAAGACTGTTTGGCTTTCACATCAGCTCACTTTTATTCTCTGTTTATATGCTGAAATCTCACTGTTCAGCTGAACAGTGGTCTAAGTTTGAGGATCTAAGCTATGGGGCTACCTTGTAGGCAAAATGCTCATACATTGATATTCTTTTAGTACCAAAGGAACCCAGTCCTTTGGAACCGTGGGTTCAGGTGACAGTGCGCTTTTCCAAATGCCACTCTGTAGCCACCAGTACCATAGCAAGGTTCCATTGTTCTTATCCCCAGTGCTGACCTGTACTCAACCTGATATATCAAGGTTTAAGAAATAAAAGTTTAATCAATATAGGCTTTGGGATCACAAGGCTCCTTTCATGAAGATCTCAGTTCATTATAGAAATCACCAGCCTTGTGTTATAAGACTGATTGTAAAATAAAGAAATGAACTCATCTGGAGCTTTCCATTGCCCCCGTCTATCCCATTGCACAGCCTCTGTTCCACAATAACTGAAAGCTGATTTATGAGATTCTGATAACATATGTTCACATTATTTGTTACAACAGCCCGTCCCACCCTGCACTAAAACTTGGCTCACACTTTGAAAAATTCCTTTGTTGCAAATGGACAAACTCACCATACCCAGGCCCTTGTGTTGAGCTTTGTTTATGTTGTGTACCTGGCAACAGAGATGATGTTCTTGTTCATTATTCATGGAAAAAGAGCCTCATTAGTGGCAGGACACATACTGTTGCTGAGATGCCTCGTTAGGGGTTTTGAGTTCAGCAGTTGTCAATAGAGTGCAGATGACCTAACCCCGGCTGAATTCTGAAGGGAGTTTTGGCGCTGACTTGGCTCAGGCCTGTATCATTTACAGTAGAAATATAATGAAGTGGCTGCTGAAGTTACTGTTCTTGAGGGGTGAGCTGCAACCACTCAAGATTGTTGAAAAACATGCCTCTTGTTCCTCACTTCATACCGTGAAATGAGTTCTTTCAAGTTCATCCCTGCTGCTTTTCCTGGAGACCTCTACTGGGCTGCTGGCTCCTTATCTGGCCTTAGGCAAGGGAGTGGGTGCTTTAGAGGGCTTGGAGTATAGACAGCTATTAGGGGCGCCCTGTTCTTCACCCTCATTCAGATGTCATCATTCTAACCCATGAGATGCTGGAGACAGCACTTTGAATCCCAGCCTCTCCATCCCTCTTAGTAGAGCCACACCCAAGCAGCAGGATTATGTGTTATCTTTGCTAATTGGAATGCTCTGGTTGGGTAGCTGTTTCTTGGATGGCTTCTGGGTACAGCAGTCCTTCCTTTATTATATTTGCTAGGTGGCTGAATTTTTTTAGTAGTGTGTTGAAAAGCAACACAATGAGATTAGTGCTGCTTTTCTGACTTTTGCAAAAAGGATTTAGAAAAATGGCAAGGCACTGGGGGGAAAAAGAACATCTTTTAGGGGAAAGGAGGGAGGCAAAATGTATTCGTCTTGGCTCATTCTTCTACACTATTAAAAAAATGGCTTTGAGTTTGAAAATCAGTGGCATTCGCAAACTCCTCTTCCAGTGAAGTACTTTGGAAACCCTGGATCTCTACAAGGATTACCAGTTAATTGGTCACATCTTGTAGTCTGCAGTCTAATTTTTGTTTTGCTGTTGAGATATCCTCTCTTGTTTTATTATTCCAGCCTTTGTCTGAAATACTGTCTTGCCATCCTCAGGAATTTTCATTCTCTTTTATTTTCAATTTATTAATCAACACATGGGTTATCAGTTTTTGTTCAGGTGGTTGGGTCTCGTTCTGTCATGTCCTCCACACAATAACTAAAATAACAGCAGCAGCAACAGCTAGCATGTACTGAGTCCTTGTAGTGTGTCAGTGTCAGACATGATTGTCAACACAAGCATATTTGATAGATACTATTGTTAACCCCTTTTTACAGCTGTGGTAACTGGTGCAGAAAGAAGTAACTTGCTCACAAGAATACCCTAAGATATCAAAGTTTAGCCATGTAGCTGTTAGGTTATGAGAGGAAAGCGACCAACCGAGAGAAGTTTTGTTAAATATGACATGAATTCTGCCAGGAAAGGAAAGCCAGCATAAAAACCGAGGTGGTCTGACTCCAGGGCCATGCTTTTAACCATCACACTTACCTTCTCTCTGCTATTGGCAATATTTCTTTACATTGTTTTTATAAATTCCATTGCTCTTCTTGTTGTTATTAGCCAAAATTTATTGGGAGCCTACCACGTGCCATGCATGTTCTACACGTTAGCTGTATCCTCACAATAACCTTGCAAGGATGTAGTTATTCCATTTTAGGAGATCCAGAAACTGAGGTTTTGTGAGTTTAAGTAACTTACAAGACCACATTCCTGAAAAACTACAGAGCTGGGATTCAAATCCAGGTCCAGCTGACTCTAAAGCCCATGTGTTTTCCATAAATGTAAGCCTCGCTAAAGTGACGTGCGTGCTCTGCCTCTCTCAGGGGCAAAGGCATGAATTAGATGGGCTGGAGCTGTAGTGCAGAATTTCAGTGATGCCAAATTGTCTTTTAAGATTCCTTTCTAATCATTCTTTAAGAACTAAATATATCTATATTTGCTTGTATTTTTGAAACTATCTTCCAAATATGGCTTTCCATCTTCAGTCAACTTGTACCTGATTTCTTTAATTGCAAAGGGGATTTGATGTAAGGTATTCATTTGAGTTTTATCACCTTTTTTTGTTCAGTCATATATTTGCTATAAAGACAGTGGTTTCAAGATCATTAAGTCATGAGAATTTTCTTTTAGAAGCCATTGCAAAAGTTGTTACAAGCTTTAGATTGCCTTTCATAGACGTTTATAGGCCACCTCGGTTGAAAACTTGAGTCTCAAAGATTAGAGTGATAATGTGGAAAAGAATTCAAGTGTTTCTTATTCATTATCATTTGTGCATTTCAGTTTTTGAAGAATCTCATAGAGCAAGCAAATGTGAATCTGAGTGCTCTAAGGTACCTTTGGGAGCATCTAGTTCTGCCTGTGTCTAGTCAGTTATCCCTGGGGACACCAAAACGCATCCGGGGGTGGCAGTGAAGAGGTGAGTCAGGTCCCAGCTCTGCCTCTTACAAACTGAGTGGACTCGAGCAACTTGCTTAACCTTCTAAACTTTGATTTCTATCTTTGGAA
Organism: Avahi laniger; assembly: GCA_963575035.1. NCBI lineage: Eukaryota > Metazoa > Chordata > Mammalia > Primates > Indriidae > Avahi > Avahi laniger. The sequence continues at coordinate 9,535 of CAUYSK010041244.1, read as the reverse complement.
ATCGAATCAAGGCTTAGAAAGGCCAACTTGCCCAAGATCACACAGCTGTTAATTTGTTATGAGGATTAGAGTAGTTCAGTCCACGTTTAGACAGTGTTTAGAACAGTGTGGGACACACAGTAAGAGTTCCAATGCTATTAGCTGTTGTAAAGAGCCAAGATTGCCACTCCTAAAGTTCACCACTGTTCTCAATCAATCTTGTTCAAATAGAAAACTGTGAAATAAGAGAGTAAGAGCCCAGTCTTGTGCCCTGCAAAAGGACAGCATTATAGCTTGTTATTAAAATTAATTATGGATCTAGTAGGAAATATATATAGAGAGAGATTTGATAAGAATTGCAATTCCTAGTTTTATCTAAACTTTTGGAAAGCTGTAAAAAGAAATGCCAGGGATTTTCGCTCCTGATCAAAGAACAAATTGTTTCTTTGGGTTCACAGCAACTGCAGCCTCTGAACTATTTGTACAAAGAGGAATACAAATCCAAGCTCTTTTAGATATTTATTCCATTAAGTCATTTAGTGATTGCCCTAAATTCAGGAGCAGAAAATTCCCTGTTCTTCTCCTTCTTTTCCAAAAGACCAGGGACAGCTGGTCTTTTTTATAGTCACTAACGTTATACAAATGCAGCAACTGTATAACTGATGCCATCAAGCCCATCCTAAGTTAGCATTATCATCTACCATCTGGTAATGTACAGAGGGCATACTTTCTAGAACAGGACGTTGGAGGAAATATTTTCATCTCAGTAGATTGAAAACAGAAGTTCTAAAGACAGTCATTAGGGAATCATTCTATGTTGAGACTATTCAGAGAATAAGCCTTTGCTGATATTGTTTTGCAGAGTCAACACGTAGTTATAAATAAGAATTCCGTAAACCTTGTTCATTGCCCAAGGCCTTATAACCAGCAAAAGTTATTCAGCTATCATCACAGTTCCTTTGAAATGGTCACTAGATATCCTGATCTTTGGTTAGGCTATTTTCCATTTATGTTTGAGGAGTAAGCAAGAATAGGAGGGATTCGAGATGTCTTGAGGACCAGGGAAGAAAATCTGTATTTGTTAGCACTTCATGGCAGGCTGTCCAGACGTCCAAAACAGTGCTTTTCAGTCACTTAGGTATATACATGTGAATCTTAATACCACAAGCACAAGCAGCTTCAGAAAACATCCACCACAGAATTAGGCTGCTTTTGCGAAAGAAAGTTTGAAGTTGCTGTCAGTTTCTAGTGACAGACTCTAAGCCTAGTCCAGCTCCCTTCCCTGGCCTGGCTGTTATAGAAAATATCCAGGATACCAGGCCAGTGCTGGAAGAGAATTCTTGTGTAAAAGGTGGGCAAATGAACCACATTGCTGCTTCAAAGAAGAAAATAATTATCAGCACTGATACTGATACTGGGCTGTGGCTTCAGGCCTGTAAACACAAGCACTGAGAAATGATGGCCCTGCATAGCTTTGCAGTGGATGCCCTGCTGATTTGGACGCCAAGAGGTAGATCTGCCAAGAGGACTAGGCCTTTGAGGTTACTTTGAACACATGATAGACTGTCAGGGGATGGGCCATACATGCACTGAGCAGGAGTGTTGATAATAGATGCCCTTTCAATGAGGATTGTATACATGCGAAACTTCTGCTATCTTTGGTGATAGAAGACCTTTTATGAATGCATACATCTGTAATTTACATAGTTGGCAGATGCACAAACCCTCTAAATTTATGTCATCTTTAGTAATCCTTATTGCCCAGTTATCATAATTTACCAAGGTAACATCCCTCCCCAGTCAGCCGTTACTGTCACGGAAACTTCTGTGTTTGGCTCCAGGGCACCAGCCACAGAAGGGCCCTCTGATACAGATCTTCTGGGGTGATCCAGCCCAAAAGTTGCAAATAACATCTGGTGTTTGGCTTTATGGCATAAGATGAATTTTTCTGGGTGTAGTTGAATGTGTGTTGCCTGCCCCCCTTCCCAAAATTACTAAGACCATGTAGAATTTCCTGATTGAATCATTGAACTCCCAGGTGGCACATTTCTTTGAGATTCTTGTATATCAATCCTTTTTATATCTTCAGTGAAATTTTCCCCTTTGGTTGAAAGGGAGCCATGGATTGGCTTTTTGAAGGTGGGGCAAAAAGACCTCACACGGTCTGGAACCGACAACAGCAACAAAAATCTAAGGATAGAATTCTGTATTTCTGTTGTTTTCTTTGCACCATATAAAGAACAGGAGTAAACTGAGAAATTTTACTGAGGACAGCATCACATAGCGGGACAGTAGTAACAGATCACAACCGACAAATGGGTTATGAAGGAGGAATGGACTGCTTTTTTGGTTTGTTTTCCATTTTTTGTTTGTTTGGTTCATGGCTCCAAAAGCATCTGTGAAGGCCACATGCGTTGGATTAATAGGAGCTTCAAGTATTAATATATTTGGTGGAGGTGATATCAATTTGTTGCCTGACCAAGAAAAGGGATACTTGGTACTTCATAATCTTAAAGGATTACAGAAAATAATTAGGTTAATTTTTTTCGAATTATTTCAGAGATCTATAACATCCTTATTATGCTAAAGATACTAACTTTTAGGTACTTCTGGATTCAGAGATAAATATGATCTATTCTGTGTTTCCAAGTAGTTTTCAATTTAGTGGGGAAAGACGTTAAAAAAAGAACACAGTAAGTCTAAGCGGGATGAATTAGTGCTCAGTGAATTTGTTTGAAACACGCTGTGGGGGATGCAAAGAAGGAAAGCCTTTGAGAGCAAGCCGTGTGTCCTCTTGACTCGAACCCCTGTGTGCTAGGGTAGTCGTTTGGAACGTCTGTGATCAGTGAGTGAATCAGGAGATGGAGATGCCGCTGTAACATAGTGTTCTCATGTTTATCTGCTGACTGCTACCTTTGAAAATATTTCAGAATCATAGATATGAGAATTGACCCTTAAATAACCGGTTTCATGCATAAGAACAGTAATGATCCTTTTTAAACTACATCTCAATTATTATCATTATTGATAGGTGAAAAAAAGGAAATTAGGTCAAGAAGATTATCATTGAAAATTGTTCTGTCCTATCTAAAGATTTCCCCCGTGGGTTTTCTGAGGCCCATCTATTTGACAGTTTTTCTCATAAATACAGAAATTTCTTCCAAGATTATTACATTTAAAGTTTTGCTATTATGAGCCGTTTATGACTTTTGAAAATTGGAGTCATTCTCCCTAAGATGACCTTTTCTTTCAGCAGCATCATTCCAATAAAGGGTCCTTAAGGAGCCAGAGAGGTGTGGTTTGCCTTCCTTGTGTCTGGCCAAATATTCTTCTACTGTTCTTCAACCTTGTTTCAGATTTTACTTTATTTTTTTCTTCCTGCCCCATGTTTCAAGTAGATATTTAGATTAGAGCAACAATACAATGTCATGCATTCTGTTGGAATGCTATAAGCAAAGACAAATGCAGTACACATGTTGAGAAATAAGAAGTTTCTGACTCCCTCCTAGAACACCCACCAACATTGATCACTTTTGGCTTCTAGGAGCTAAATAAGACATAAATGTTTGCAAATCGAAGAAAGAGACATTTGAGATGTTAGTATATTAACTAAGAGAAGACAGTTGCTGTAAAGTGTAAAGACTATCATAGACTTTAGACCAGGATGGAAGGGACACCACACCCAGCAAGGGAGAGTGAGGGAAGCCTTCCTGGTAGGGGTGTTTTCTGAACTGACCCAGACAGTGAAGGTGCTCGAGGCAAACAGCATATTGAAAGGTGCAGGGACACAATGAACCTGGCATGTGTGACGATCTCCCCGTATTCCGCAGAGCAGACAGACAGAGGAGGGATGCAGTGAAGGGCAGCAGATGTGTGGGGTGAGCTAGGGAGGGGCCACACCTCCTTAACTTGGATTAAGCTTGGATTGCATTAAGCTTGGATTCCTGGACGTAGTTCCAGCAGAAAACGGGCTTTAATCTGGCCCAGAGTGAAGAGAGTGGCATGATGGATTCACTTCCTGCCTTTTTTTGATGTGAGGTGGTTGAGAGCTGAACACACAATGTGAAAGTACTCAGATGTGAAAGAGAGTGGAATGCCACAAAGAGTGCTGATGAAGTGAGTTTTTTAAGAGATAGGGGTCTCACTATGTTGCCCAGGCTGATCTCAAACTCCTGGCCCCAAACAGTCCTCGCATCTCAGTCTCCCAGGTTGCTGGGATAATAGGTGTGAGCCACTACACCCAGCTCATGATGAGGTGATTTCAGATACTGCAATGAAGCACCGTTCTATTCTGTAGGGAGACATTTGTAAGATTTTCCAAATACTAGTATAAAAGAGTTAGTAGGGCCAGGTGTGGTGGCTCACACCCTAGCACTTTGATAGGCCAAGGTAGGAGGATTACTTGAGGTCAGGAGTTTGAGGTTGCAGTGAGCTTTGAGGATGTCATTGCTCTCCAGCCCACTGCACTCCAGCCCTAGCAAAAGACGTCAACAGAGTGAGATCTTGTCTCGAAGAAAAAAGAAAAAGAACAAGTAATCGAAGTCCTTTCCTAAGGAGGTAATCAATGATGCCGATTCACTAAGTTTGCCTAGCAATATGGATGGAAGAGTGGAGTTTAAAAATGAAGGTTAACTGTTGGCCATTTTATGCAGCTGCAACCTCAAGAATACTGCTAAAGGATGATGTTTCCATAACCCTAGTAAAGGAGCAAGAAATAATAAGAAAATGGAAAAAATGTTAAACTGTGAAGAGCAGATTAGCTGTTATGTTCATATGTTAATATTCACATAATGAAACATTACTCAACAACAAAAAAGAATGAATTATTGATATCACAACAGCTAAAACACTATGTTAAGTAAAAGAAGCCAGACACAAAAAGCACACAGTTAAGATCACATCAAGAACAGACAAAATTAATCTACAGTGGGAGAAATCAAAAAGTACAGATGGGCAGGGAAGGATTGACTGTAACAAGAAAAAACTTTCTGGGTTTGATGGAAACGTTCTGTCTTATTTTTTCTGGTGGTTACACTAGTGTATACCATTTTCAAAACTTCAACTTAACGCTTATGATCTATACATTATATGTTTAATGTTCTTCGGTTAAAATGAATTTTAAAAAGATACCACTACACATCTAGGAATAAATATAGCCAAAGATATGTAAGGTCTCAAGAAGACATACACAGAAGAATATACTACATCCAATAAACTGGAACCCTCAATGTCATTAAGAAGCCAATTCTCCCCCAAATTGATCTACAGATTCAAAACAATCCCAAACAAAATTCTAGTAAACTTTTTGGAACAAATTAACAAGCTGATTCTTAATGTATATTGGAAATCTAATGGACCTCGAAGAGCCAAGACAATCTTAAAAGAACAACAAAATTGGAGGACTTATACTACCAAATATCAAGACTTAGTATAAAGCCACAAGAAAGATGCTGTAGTACTTGGTACAGAGACACAGAGAAGCCAGAAACAGGACCCTATAGATTAATATCCTAATTTAAAACAAAGAGGCCACTGCAATTCAGCATGGGGAAAGGAAAGCCTTTTAAGTCAATGGTGCTAGACCAATTAGATATCTGGAAACATTAATTCACAGACAAAAATTACTTTAAGATGGATCATAGACCATGAAAGGTAATAAAATAATGCTTGTAGAAGAGATCATGTAAGAATATTTTCATGAACTTAGAGTAGGCAAAGTTTCTTAAACAGATAACAGAAAGCACTAACTACTAACCATAAAAGAAAAACATGATAAATTTGACTTTATTAAAATTAACAACTTCTATTCGTCAAAAGACATCATTAAGTAAAAAGATAAGTCATAGACTAGAAGATATCTGCAACACATATATCCAACAAAAGACTTATATCCAGATTACTTTAAAAATCTACAAAGTAAGTAAAAGACAGCCCAATGGTTTTAAATGAGCAAAAGACTTAAACAGGTTCTTAAGAGGATATCTAACTGGCCATAAAGGATACAAAAAAGAATTCAACATCTGTGGTAGACTAGATTACTGGTCAAAAGTATACACTTCCTACTCTCATGCCCATTGTAGACATATACTTCCCCAGCCTTGAATTTGGGCTAAACCATGACTTAGTTTAAAGAATGGGAGATCAGCAAACATGACATAAACAGGGTCTTGAAATATGCTCAGCCAGCTGGACATGCCTTCTTGCACTTGTGCCACCACCACAAAAAAAACATACCTCATCTAGCCTACTGGCCCCATCAGGAAGATGGGATACATAGGGCAGAGCTGTCCCAGCCAGTCCACAGATTCAAAATCAAGAAATAAGTATTTGTTGTATACCACTGGAGACTTTCAGATTGTTAATCGGTAATAGTTGGCTAATGTAGTTATCATTAGTCACCAGAGAAATGCAAATCAAAATCACCATGGGACACTACCAAACCTCCATTAAAACAGTTTATGTCCACTAAAAAAGAATGTTCATTTGAAGTTCATAGCAAAAATGTGAAAACAATCAAAATTTCCAACAATAGAATAAATGGGATACAATACAGCAATAAAAAAGAACTGCTGATACATATACAACATGATTCTCGCAGACACAACGTTGAGTGAAAAAAGCCAGATATAAAAGTATATACTAAATTATCCCATTTATATGAAATTCACAGACAAAATAAACCTATGGTTATAAATATCAGAAGTGTAATTAACATAGGGGAGAGGGAGTTATTAATAAATAGGCAGAGCACTAAAGAAAGCTTTACAGAATTTTATAAACATTCTATATCTTGATCTAGGTGGTGGAGAAATAGGCATATACATATATAAAAACTTTAAACTGTGAACACTGAAGATTTGTGCACTTTACCATATATCGATAAAAAAAAGAAAAAGAAGGGGAAAACCTCAACGTAATCAAGAGGTTGGTTATTTGAAGTAAAAGTGGTATTCCATGTAAAAAATGTTGATTATCAGTCTAATATTGCAATTATTACTACACAAATTAAAACTGTCTCAAAATTACACTTCAACATAATGACTTAATACCTGGGGAAAGCAAAAAATTAGCATCCAGTTTAAACATTATTCCAAATATCTATTTTTAAAATATTACATTATTTTGGAAGTTTCAAAATAAACTGACCTTTTACATTTCTATTGGAAACCATATGGAGAGTTGACTATAATCAAAACATGAATCTTACATACCTTAAAATCCCTCCCACCACAAGATATATTTGCATTGTTTGTAAAATGAGATTTTATTTTCTTGATACACCAGTATAATATGGATAAAGCACTTGTAAAACTTCTGTGCTTTTATCTATTTAAGTCATAAAATTCCAGAAACTTCAAAATGTTAACTCATTCTAATAAAAAATCTCCTAGAGCTATAAAAAATTTTTCTATTCTTTTACTCTGCAAATTTTCTACTCTAAAGAAACCCCGTCAAGTTTATTCATAAGTACAACACAAAGCATAGTTTAACAGAATACCTAAGAATCCCACAATTCTTTAGAACTTCTAATGAAAACACAAAAATTCTATTTGTAATTATGAAAGGAAAGAAAATAATAAATGATTTTCTTTTCTAAGTCATTTATTCTGAAATTTCCTTTTACTAGTTCTTTTTACTTGTATTTGCCTACAAGACTATCAAATCACCCCCACCGCCACAGTTCTGACGGAAAGAAAACTATACTATCAACAGCTTTCTCACTAGGCTCCCAATCTCTAAATAAAGGTATTAAGTGAACATGTATTTATGTGGCATTTCAGCAGTACTTCACTTCCACTTCTCTGAAATTCTGTGGCACTTTCTTCATTTTACTTATAACTTTAAAAAAATAGCTCCTCTTAGGCCGGTGTGGTGGCTCACACCTGTAATCCTAGCACTCTGGGAGGCCGAGGCGGGCAGATTGTTTGAGCTCAGGAGTTCGAGACCAGCCTGAGCGAGAGTGAGACCCCGTCTCTACTAAAAATAGAAAGAAATTTATTGGACAACTAAAAAATATAGAAAAAATTAGCCGGGCATGATGGCACATGCCTGTAGTCCCAGCTACTCAGCAGGCTGAGGCAGGAGGATCGCTTGAGCCCAGGAGTTTGAGGTTGCTGTGAGCTAGGCTGACGCCATGGCACTCTAGCCTGGGCAACAGAGTGAGACACTGGTCTCAAAAAAAAAAAAAAAAAATAGCTCCTCTTTATTGAGAATATATAGACACTGATGTGTGCTTTATATGTATTACTTCATTTAATAATTTTACTATTATACACATTTACAGATGAAGAAACTGAAGCCACAGAGGTTATGTGATGTTCCCAAGATAATACAACTAGTATTTGGATGATTTGGAATTAGAAACTGGATCCCAATTTCTTTGTCCAGTCTATAGTACTCCACTCTACCAACTGAGCTGTGGAAGGGTGCATAAAAATTCCATTTCTTAACCAATATCTTACACTCAGCACAAATAAGAACCATGTATCATAACAGTAACAGCGACAAACACTGACATACTGCATGTTTTAATCATTCCATCCTGGTAACTCAAATGAAAGATATATTATTATCCCTTCCTGTTTTATAGATCAAGAAAGTGAAGCATACAGACACTGCCACTTGTCTAAGGTTATAGGCAAGTACATGGCAGAGCCAAGATCTGGACCTCAGTATTCTGAGGCTCCAAATTTGGGCTCTTAACCACTATGTTTGCCTTTCATAAACTGCCTTATAGTTTATAAGGTACACATCATATTTCCTTTATGAAATCATAAGCTCTTGGAGAGCAAAGACCAAGGCTTCTGGCCCTCGTAGACCTCAGCATTAGGCCTTCCCTAGCATAGGGACTGGTAAACAATAAGGGAACACTAAAAGGTACACTGGAGTCCTAAAGAAGGCTTCTTTGCAATAGTGATGCTTGAACTTAGCCCTGCCACCGAACTCCAAAATTGTATATCTAATTGCCTAATGCATATTCGATGGTCTCCCCTGCTAGTATACAGGCTTCTGAGGGTAGAACATTTCTTTGCCTTTTATCTGCTACACAATATTTAGTACCTAATAGAACTCTAAAAGATGTTTGTTAAATATGTGGAACTCTATTATAAGGGATTATAATTCCAATCCCCACTATCAACAGAATCAATAAGAGCTCTCCAGCAGAATGCAGTGGCTCACGCCTGTAATCCTTACATTCTTGGAGGCCAAGGTGGGAGGAATGTTTGAGGCCAGGAGTTTGAGACCAGCCTGAGCAAGGGTGAGAGCCCGTCTCTATAAAAAAAAAAGAAATAGAAAAATTAGCCAGGCGTGGTGGTGCGCACCTGTAGTTAGGAGGCTGAAACAGGAGAATCGCTTGAGCCTAGGAGTTTGAGGTTGCAGAGAGCTATGATGACACTACTGCACTCTAGCCCAGGAGACAGTGAGATTCTGTCTCAAAAAGAAAAAAAAATTCTCCAAATGAATTATCAACCAGTTCTAAGTACTCCATTTTCTTTACCATAAAGATGGTGTGATAGTTTCTTATGAGCCCTCAAATAGAGGTAAAATAAAACTT
>CAUYSK010041243.1:0-60841 GCA_963575035.1 Avahi laniger | reverse complement strand
TGATAACATCTGCAAAACCAACAACAAATATCTATAGCTGTGTTATCTAATACAGTAACCACATATAATCAACAAGTATTTGAATGTGGCTTGTCTGAACTGAGTCGTGCTGTAAGCATAAAATACTGGACTCAAAAATTTTGCATGAATGGAAGAATATAAAATATGTTACTAGCATTTAAAAATGTTGATTATTTTTGAAATAATAATATTTTGAATATATTGGGTTAAATCAATATAATATTAAAATTATTTCCATCTACTTTTTAAAATCTTTTTAAAAATGTGGCTAATAGAAAATTTTAAATTACATAGTGACAGAGCTATTCTATAGTCCTAGAAATTCTTTAGACAGGTTTTTTTTTGTTTTTTTTTTTAACTGTATGGACTACTCGAGTAATATCCTGCTCCTGTGTTATATATACATCAGTCTTTTTGAAATTAAAATAACCAGTGAATTGATTATATCAACTCAGAGAGCGGGGCATCTAGTACAGTAAGATCTAACGACGTCTAGGAAATATTTTATTTCAATTTAGTTTGTTATATTTTGTATTTTTGGTGTTCAGGTAAATATTTTTTTTTTATCTTGAACCCGGAGTCACAAACTGGAGGCTCCTAGATGTGTTTGGCCTACAAGATGTTTTGAATATCAGATTTCACATAAGAATCTCCATTTCAGGATCCTCTTTAAAAAATAAGAAGATCTGACAACATAGCCCACATTCCTACGTAGGCTGAGCAGTGACCACTCTTTAAGCGGGAACAAGCTCTCAGTTGTACCTCAATCCCTACTGCTCCCTGATGTCCAACACCCAGCTGGCAGGCATTATTTTACAACCTCTATTAAAGGCATTCAACTAATTGTTTCAAATCTTCTCTTGTCCTTGGGTACAAAGATGTAGCCTCTCAATCTCCATCATTCTAGCAAGTCACGTTGCCAGCATTTTAACATAGCGTTAAGTATTTTTTTTCGCAATTTCTCCCTATGATCCAGCTATGGGTCTACCATCATTTTTATCCTTTTTTATTTTGACTTATTAACTTAATTTCAGAAAGTGGAGAGTTTATTATGTAACCATTCTAGCATAATAAAATGCCAACTGAATTTATTTAAATAGCAGTTTGGTGGATGAGGTTGAAAGGCTCTGAAAATTATTATCCTCTTTTCTAAAGATTATCGTATGTTCAAGGTATTGAGCTGTTTTTCAGAATATACTTTTAGTGGAAAATCAAGTTATTCCCAAGTTTCTCAGCACATAAAAATAAATTGAAGAAAAACCTAAAATAAATTCATTCTTTAATGTGATGACAACAAGCCATCATCAAATGCAGAAATAAACCATAGTTGACATGGCCCAATTGGGAGAATTGAATAGAAAATCTGAACCAATGAAATGACATGTAGTTGCAAGTTTTCAAGTGCGTTCAGTGTCACGAAATAATGAGGTCTTGACCAATAGGTCAATAAGAACTAATTGATCTGCTTCAGTTAGCAAAAAATACTCATTTTATTCATTCATTTATTCACTTATTCATTCGACAAATATTTATTAAGTGCCTACTGTGGACAGACACTGTTCTTGATACTGAGCACACAACAGGGAACAAACAGACGATAGTCCCCGATTTCATGAAACTTGTATTTGAGGTGGGAGAGGGATGGGGAAGAGGCAAAAGACAGCAAATAATATACGAAATTTTAAGAGATAGGAAGTGCCTGCAGAGGTGGGAGGTGTTATTTGGCCTGGCCTGGAAGACCTCTCTGATACAATGGCATTAGATCAGAGACCTAAAGGAAACGAGAGAGTCATGCGCATATCCAAGGAAAATGCATTTCGGACGGGGAGGATGGCAGTGCAAAGGTTCTGAGGCAGAACCTACTTGAAATGTTCAAGGAACAGAAAGGCTGATGCGGCTGGAACAGAGAGAAGGAGGGCAAGAGTGGTAGGGCATGAGGCCGGACAGATGAAGAATGACCCGTCACGTGGGATCTGGAGGCCAGCACAGGAACTTGGCTTTTTCTTCCACATGAGATGAGACGCTGTTAGAGGATTTTGAGAAAAGGAGTGAGTTTTAAAAAATTTTTTTATTTCAACATATTATGAAGGTACAAATGTTTAGGTTACATATATTGCCTTTGCCCCACCTGAGTCGGAGCTTCAAGCGTGTCCATCTCCCAGACGGTGTGCACCGCACCCATTAGGTGTGCATATACCCATCCCTTCCTCCCCCCTCCCATCTGCCTGACACCCAATGAATGTTACTACTAAATGTGCACTTCAGTGTTGACCAGTTAATACCAATTTGATGGTGAGTACATGTGGTGCTTGTTTTTCCATTCTTGTGATACTTAGTAGAATGGCCTCCAGCTTTATCCAGGATAATACGAGAGGGTGCTGTATCACCGTTGTTTTTGTGGCTCAGTAGAACTCCATGGTATACATATACCACATTTTATTAATCCACTCATATATTGGTGGGCACTTGGGTTGTTTCCACATCTTTGCAATTGTGAATTGTGCTGCTATAAACATTCTAGTGCATTACTGGGCATCTACCCAAAAGAACAAAAGATATTCTATAGAAAAGGAGTGATGTTATCTGAGTTCAGTTTTAACACATTGTCAACTTCACCATGGGCAGCTTATCCATGTAAAATGTTATTATTGATATTTTCTTACATAATCTAAATAACCCTTGTATTAGTTTTCTTTTGCTGCTACAACAGATTACCAAAAGCTTGGTGGTGCCTTAAAACAGCATGGATTTATCTTACAGTTCCTGTGGTTATAAGTCTCATATGAGTCACGCTGGGCTAAAATCAAAGTGTTGGCAGGGCTGTGTTCCTTCCAGAGGCTCTAGGGGTGAATGTGTTTTCTCACCTTTTCCAGCTTCTAGAAGCAGCCCACATTCCTTGGCTTGTGGCCCCCTTTCTCCATGTTAAAAGCCAGCAACATTGCATCTTTTGATCGTTCTTTACATCGCCTTCTGACTCTCTTTGTCTGCCTCCCTCTTTCACTTTTAAGAACACTTGCGATTATACTGGGACAGAACTCAGGGCATTCTCCCCATCTCAAAATCCCTACCTTAATCACACTTGCTAAGTCCCCATTGTCACGTAAGGTAACACATTCACAGGTACTGGTGGTTAGGAACTGGACAACTTTAGGGGAGAACATGATTCTATCAGAACTCCCAAGTGTCATTTCTTTGCTAAATAATCATCGTCTCTCACCCCCAACAGAGACATATATCCCTCATAGAATGTAAATTTCAGCCATTCATGAAAAAGTTGTGAATAAGGTTTTGCAATGTGGTTCCAGAGGGAAATCAATGAGCAGAAATTAAAAATATCCATTTATAAATCTTATGGTTCAGAAACTTCGAGATCATTTTTTAAACAGAAAGGCTGGATGTGACCTAAAGCACACATTTGGAAGTGGAAGAGAATTTGTTGATTCAGCGAAGAGGATGGTGAAAATACCTGACTGGAAAGAGGCTTGCGGCCATCTTTAGAAATGGATGCATGAAGTTAGGGAGAGTCAGAAAAGGACCCTTTGATGGAGGCCAAAAAAAAAAAAAAGACGCACTAATTCACTGGTACGAATATGCCAGTGTTAGAGGGCAGCACAGGCAAAATGGTGCAGGTGCTGACAAGTGGAAGCTGGGCCTGCGTGGCCCGAAACGGTAAGAGCAGAAGGGATGTGAGTGCAGCACTGTGGGTACCTGCCTCATCCTCTTCCCTGAATACATCACGCTTATTGGATTGAGTGTACTGGAGTGGGGGCGAAGCAGTATGAGGCTCTTGTGTGTTTCTTAAGTCCTACCTAATACCTGGCCTACCATAGCACTCGATAAAAACTTGACCAATTAGATTGGAACAGAAATTTTAATTTGAGAATGAAGAGGCAGTAGGACCTGAATTCGGGACATTATCTTTTTTTTTTTTAGTAGAGAAGGGGTCTGACTATTGCCCAGGCAGGCCTCAAACTCCTGGCCTCAAGGGATCCTCCTGCCTCAGACTCCCAAAGTGCTGGGATTATAGGCATGAACCACCATGCCTGGCCCTCAAGGCACTATCTCAATCTTAGTGCTTTTTCCAAAGAAGTTCTGAGAGTCTAGCCTTAGTCTCCCCTAGCTAAAATCTTCACTGTAAAGAAAAGGATCAGTGGAAGTGAAGGGGACCAGAGGACAAGTAAAAGAGAAAGAACAAAGGAAAGAGCGAAAAACAGAATCAAAGCAGGCCAGCTCAGTAGGGCGTGTAATGACTTTTTGTCTCCCAATGCATTGTGACTTTGAGCATTGAGTGATTTCCTGACACCACAGGGTTAGACAGAAGTTGTATAGAATAATGTCATTTAAGGAACTGTTTTCACCCACACTTCATGCATCATGTCTAATAAAACATATAATGAATTGATGTAAAAAGAAATCGTACATTTTCTATGAGAGTGAATGGCAAATCTTTACTAAAAATAGTGGCCAATAATCTATTAATAAATCTTTTCTCTCTTAATAACAATGATCGGCTCCCCACCTGGTTTAGCCAAAGAGGTTCCTTATCAGGTGACAGTTAACTTCTAGCTTCAGAGAAGATGAGTTGCTTGCACAGCTTGGTCATGTGGCTGGTAAGAGGCAAATTTGGGATCAGAATCCAAGTCTGCTACTTTCAAACATCCATTGCTTACGTGGTTCCTCGCCTTCCTCCCCAGAGCTACCACTCAGTTGGGTGAGGGCCTTCTCAAATTTTGACATTATGAGGACTTTTGCATTTTCCTATTTTCACCCCAAAGAAATTCACTCTGAGTCATGAAATCATCTCAGTCATTTAAGAACAAGTGATTTATAGCTAGCGAGTTTTGGGTTCAAATCCTGATTCTACCATTGGTTATCTGTGTAACATTTGGCATTTCTCTGCCTCAGTTTTCTCATGTGCAAAATGGAAGCGATCATAATAGTAGCCCTCACCCCAGGGTGGTTGTGAGGATTAAATGAAAAAATCTGTGTGAGAGAATGTCCTATGAATGGTCATTAATATTATTTATTATGCAGTCATTCAATAGATATGTATAATGATAAGGATGGAAGTTTTCATACTTCCATCATGGAAATATGATTTCTCTTATTTAGTTATCAAAATAAACACATTGCTCGCAGTTAGCATTTACGGTTCCCTGAGCAGTCACACAGGTGAAAGGCGATGATAATGCAATGTGTCAGATGTCATGATGGGGTATCTAAGCAAACCCAGGCAGGCCAGGGGAGGCTTTCTGAAGAAAGTCATGTCTAAGGGGCAACTGAAAGATAAGTAGAATTTTAGAAAGTGAAAAATGCTTTAGAAACAACATATATATTGTCTAGAGGTGGGCTAGAGAGATGGAAAGAAGTTTGGGATACTTGGACAGAGTGTGTGAAAAGGGGAGCGCAGAGAGGTGAGGCCAGAGCAGTGAGCAGGGACCTGCTGTGGCAGGACTGCAGCCCCCAAACTTCAGCGTCAGTCCCAACGAACCGGGAGCTGTCTGATTTCCCTGATGCTCTTCTCTTACTGGGAATGGCCAGAGCAATATTCTTTATGTTTGGTTGTGTAATCATTGCAAAAATAATTAGATCACATTGCCTTATGCAGAATTTTCTTGGAAGCAGACCCCAAGAGAAGGGTTCAAGTGCAACTAATGTAATTTATTTGGGAGGCGATCCCAGGAAACACCAGTAGGGCGATAAGGAAGTCAGAGAACGAATGAAAGGCAATGGGGAAAGGGCGTGTTAGCAGGCACGTTAGTGCTGGGAACAACCAGAGCTCCATTCCCCTGGAGAACTCAGGAATCCGATGCAGAGGGACATCTCAGTGTTGCCCACACTGAAGGGTGAGGGAGTTGAGGTGTTTAACCACCACGTCCCTGTTGGCCGTTGGTTGAAGGCAGCTTCCAGGGTCTGAACTCTCTGGCACTCTGGCTTGTCCTTTGTGCAGACAAAGCTGCTCCCTAGCAGAGCTGTAGGGGTAGCTGTCCTCACGTAGGGGCGAGTATGGAGGGAATGAACACAAGGCACTGAACATCTGCTACACATATTTTTAAAAGTTTGAAAAAAAGACCAACCCTTGCTGGGAGTCAGTTCTCCATGGGTCTCTTGTGGTTTTGCACATCTTATGAATAGAGGCACTAACTGTATTTGTCCTGGGCTATTTTTTCAAGTACATTTAAGTAATAGTAGAGATATTGTCTCCCTCTGGAGCAGAGGATAGTTTCTTTAATATTCAGTATAATAAAGTTATTTTCTCCCACCAGGGCAAATATCAAGCAGATTTACTCCTCATTTTAAAAGATTTGGGTTCTCTAAGCTCAGGGTTCCTCAAATGTGACACAAATGCAAATCCAGAGCAAGCACGGCATCCACTTGGGTCTCTCTGTGTTGCCCCTGTGGGACTTGAGGAACACAGGGAATGGATGTGAACATGAGCTCGTGCTGGTTGCTGTGCCCTCACTAATAAAGTCCTTTATCTCTGACCCAGAAGTCTCGTGTCTTCTGCCAGCCTCTGTGAAATTGCGGAAGGTTAATTTGTTAGCTTGCACATGGGGTAAGTTCTCAGATCCTTCACAGTTCTTAATGACTCTACCAAGACAACTCACCTGATTTCCAAAGCTTTTAATAAAAAAAGAACTTTAAATATTTATTGCACTTTTCCTTTGTGGTTTTAAAATACAAAAGAGATTGGGAAGCCTTGCAGAAATCCTTATTAAAAAAAGTAAAATTTTGTATTTCCTCTAAGGTCTTCTAGCTTTTCCAAATTTTACCATCGAGAATGAGAGCCCTCTTCTGGAAAATACCTCTGAACATACACGGGTTGCCGTGATCACTGTGTCTGTATCACCTCATGCTTCTCTGGTTGGAGATCCTGTTATCATTAATGCGAATCCTGCAGTCCATCCATTTGTGCTGTCTCATAGATCCGCACATCTGTGGGAAGTAAGTATACAGGCAAACAGTATTATCACCTGGTACCAAAAGGGCTCTAAAATGAAACTATCATCCTCTCCCTTCTTATTTTCTGCTGTATGTTATTAACTTAGCATCTACTTATTGGAACCTTATTATGTGTCAAACACTCTAAAGAGCCTTGGGTACATCAAATCCATTTATCTTACAGATAATTATGGAGGATCTACTCAGGCACAGACCAATTCCTTGCCCTCATGGAATTTACTGGTTCATATGGAGACATATTAATCAAGTGAATATACACATTAGTATAAAATCGTAAATGCAAATAAGAGCCATGAAAGGCCCACAGGTCTTTGGGAGCACCTAAAGGGGACATTTGACCTAATCAGACTTCCCTGAGGAAGGGCTCCATGAAAAGCAATGTGCAGAATGGACAGGAATTAAATAGATAATAAAGGAGAGAAGAATGCTCCAGATAGAGGGAACAGCATATGTAAGTCCCTGTGGCAAGGAGCGTGGTGAGAAGGGACTGAAAGACCAATGTGACAAGAGCTGAAAGGGGAAGTGTGGTGGGTGATTAGACTGCAAAGGAGGTTGGAGACAGAGCCTGCAGGGTCTATGAGCCATGTTAGGAAGTTCAGTTTACTGTCTGTGTATAATAAAGCTAATTTTTCCTCTGGAGCAAAGTTCAGGCAGGCTTACGGCTCATTATAAGAGATTCGGGTTCCCTGAGATCAGGTTTCCTCAAATATGATGCAAACCCTCTTCATGCACAGAATTCACCTGGGCCCCTCTGCATTTCCCCCAAGGGACTTGAAAGCAAAGGGCCCAATGTGAACATGGCACTCATGCTGCTTGCTGTGCCACAAGTAATAAAGTCTTCAAGAGCAATGTGTAGTTTAGCTTATGTAGCCTGGTTTGGCTCCATGCTTCGGGGTGAGTTTAGGTCTGTCTCTTGTGCCTAGCATTGTCCTTGGGACACTGCCTAGGAAAGGCACATCCTTCTCTAGGCAAAAGGAGGAGGGCAAGAGGATAAACTCAACCCCACAAGCACATCGCAGGACTCACGTCTGCTCATATCCCATTGGCTAAAGGGCAAGTTGCATGTCCAAGCCACGGGCTGAAGAAACATAACCTGTTTTCATTAGCAGGAACTGCAAAGTCATGTGACAAAGGGCAGAATACAGAAAAGATAAAGAACTGGGGACATTGAATCCGTCTCCTCCATCTAAGAAACCACTGGAGAGTGTTGCAGAAAAGAGACATGATTTGCTTGCAGTTTAAATAGCTGTTGTGAGAAAAGGTTAGAGAGGGGCAAGGGAGGTCTGTTCTGAGGCTCTTGAATATTCTTGCCAAATCTTGGTATTGTCAGACTTTTAAATTTGTTTCCAACTTCAGCTCGGTGTGAAATGCTGTCTCACGCTTGTTCTTAATTAGATTTTTGTTATAAGTCTAAACAGCAGCAAAGAGTGTTCAATAGTTTTGCTTACTGTGTGTGTGTGTGCGCGTGCATGTGTGTGTGTGTGTGTGTGTGTGTGTGTGAGAGAGAGAGAGAGAGAGAGAGAGAGAGGGAGGGAGTGAGGAGTATAGCTGTTCTAAGCACAGATTTTGAAGCCTGATAAACCCAGTTTTTAACCATAGCTCATCTAGATAGTAGCAACATGACCTTGGGTAAGTCGCTTGACTTTTCTGTGCTATGGGTTTTATTTTTCCTGTATAACGAAATTAATAATAATGATACCACCTCCCTCAGGGATTAGTAAGATGATTCTAAGAGACAATGTATGCAAAGTGCCATCTTACTGCTTGATCCATAATAAGTAGTTAAAACGCAGTAGCTGTTACTATAATAAATATATTTATCCTTCAACATTTAGCCTTATTACGCCAGATTACAGGTAATAAAAAAACCATAAGAAAGAGGTGGCCACATGATCAGAACCATATGATAGACTAGCTTTAGACGCAGTTCGATTATGCAACAGCTTCATACCATGGAAATACATCTGCAGGTAAAGACTAAACCAAATGAGTTAATATCTGTCTCTACAATGTTGTAGCATAAAGGAGAATATTTGGAGCTTAGCATATCATTATCCTTTGTTGAACTTCCTTCCTCATAGCGTGTATGCTTGTTTGGTTTTCAAAAGACAGCTTAGGAGGGGTGACTGGTCAGGCAGTCGAACAAAAAACAAAAACCATCACGAAACAAACACCAAATTAGTCTCCAGGAGAAACAGCAGCAAACAATAGCAAAGCTTGAAGCGAACTGATTATATAGATAAGTCAATGGAAATGAGACAAGGTACGCTCCAGTTATGTCATCTTCGAATTGCTACCTGTCATTGAGCAACATCTACGCAGTTGCATAGGCAGGATAGGAAAATGAACCCAAGTTACCCCCCTGTGTACTCTTCCTGACCCCTGGCTGGGAGTGACCTACCAGAAGGGGACCTAAACCATCTTCCTGTCTTTTTCCAGTGCATAGTGAAAGAATAGGCATTTGCTTTAATTCAATAAGTATTTGTTGAAAACGGATGTGGAACCATGTAAGATGCTCGGGAGCAAGAGGGACACATTCACGGTCCCCATGGGGCTCCCAGGGCAGAGGGAACCGCACTGGAAGTGCCAATCTGAGCCCTGGGTTGTGCTACATGGATAAGGGAGTTCTTGAGGACAAGGATGTACCTACTCAAAGCTGGAAAACCACATATGTCTTTAAAAATCAGGCTATGGTTTTAAATTAACTTAAGCAGCATTAGGGGATGATGAAAAGAAAAGAGTTTTAAAGTCAGGAAGATATTAAAGTCAGGAGACTTTAAACCTCAGCTCTGTCACTTACTAGCTGTGTTACCTTGGGCAAAGTATCTGACTTCTGAGCCTTGGTTTCTGCGACTGTAGCATGGGGGTGATAATAACATTTATTCTATGGGGTAATTATGAGAATCAAAGAGATAACGTTCAATCCACGATAAGTTCTCAGTAGAGGATATTGCTGTCAAATATCAATGTATTACTGGCTTTTCATGGAATCGTTCACACACTGACAGGTGTGTCTGTCAGTGCAAGGGTTCTGGGGACTGACTGGCAAGGGTCAGGTCTAGGTCCTGCCTCTTACTGCGGCATGACTTTCTTAGCTATCTTATATAATCTAAGCTTTAGTTTCCTCATATTTGAAATGGGGATAATACAGTACCTCACCACAGGTTTGTTTTGGTGATTAAACGAGGTAAAGAGCTGAGAGCAATGCCTGGCACAAAGAAAATGCTTTACAAATGTCATCCCTTATTAGTATGAGGCTGGGTGAGATGACATTATGTTCCATTCTTCTGAGAGTCAGTGATTCTATGACTGAGAAGGCAGCCATATCTGCAGTGCAGTGTGTGGGCAAGAGCGTGGACTTTGGTGTCAAAGTCTGGATTCATAGCCTGCCTCTGTTCCTTACTGGGTGATCTCTCTAAGCCTTTGTCTTTTCAGTTATAAAACGAACATAGTAATAGTATCAATCACATTGGTTTTCTTGGAGCGGGGGAGTTAAATGATGTAACTAATATTAAACACTTGTAATTGGTACATAATAAGTGCTCAATACATGTAAGCTGTTAGTATTGACTTAGAACCCATAATCATCATAGACAAGGGGTTCATGGTTTGACAAAAAATGTCCAAAGACAAGTATCCAACCCTTTCCAGTGGATTTTGCTACTCAATAAAATCTTTATTTTCTGTTACTTTACCAATAAAGAAGCTTTAGAAACAATCATTCCCTAACATACTCGCATGATGACAGACACGGAAGGGACAGCAGCAACATAACTGTCAAGGCTTTCACGTAAGGATAAAGACATCCAAGCCAGAGAACTGAAGGGCCATGGCCAAAGTCTTGGAGCCATTTCATTCTGGAGCTGAAACTTGAACTCCGTTCTCTCTCTCTGTCTTTTTTTATCTTTTGGAGACTGAGTCTCACTCTGTCACCCTGGCTAGAGTGCAGTGGCATCACCATAGCTCACTGCAACCTCAAACTCTTGGGCTCAAGTGATCCTCCTGCCTCAGCCTCCCAAGTAGCTGGGACTACAGGTACATGCCACCATGCCATGCCCAGCTAATTTTCCTTTTGTTTCCTTTCTTTCTTTCTTTCTTTCTTTCTTTCTTTCTTTCTTTCTTTCTTTCTTTCTTTCTTTCTTTCTTTCTTTCTTTCGGATCTTGCTCTTGCTCAGGCTGGTTTCGAACTCCTGGCCTTCAGCAAACTCCCTGCCTTGGCTTCCCAGAGTGCTAGGATTACAGGCATGAGGTACCACACCCAGCCAAACCCAGTTCTCTTAATGCTCAACCTCAGGGGGTTTCTGAATAGGGCAGTTTGAAAATCAGTGTGAAAACCACGAAGGAAACCAAACAGGAGATGTGGGGTGACTGAACAGGGGAGGGACAAGAGGGGTTCTTATCTTGCTTTTTCATCCATTTTAGGTGCCAGGCAGTTTAGACTCATGAGCAAGAGCACGAATGTGAAGTCAGGTGGAGTCCAGAACCATTGTATTCCCTATCTGTGAAAACTTGGCCAAGCTGCTTAACCTCTACCAGTCTTAATTTCTGCATTTGTAAAACATACCAATAATAGTACCCGCTTGCAATTTCAAAGATAGAATGAGATGTTTGTGAAGTGCTCAGGATAGACCCTGAGAAATTAAAGTGGGGGAGGGACTCAGTAAATGGTGGACTTTGTTAATGTAATAGGAAGAATCATGGAAAGGTGAAAAAATGGAGAAACCATTTGGTATAATATAAGTGAATTCTTTGCTCATGGAGGTTTTTAATAAATCAGATCCCCTTGCTTCCACATTTTAAATACAAGACTTTTATGTCTTTTTAAAAAATTGATTGATATTGGGGATTATAGATTTAAAACATTCCATCTACATCCTTAGGAAGCCAGTCATTCACTCCATTATTCTTCACTTTATTATTATTTTTTAATTTAGTTATTCACCAGTGGAGCACCCAAGCTGGACTTTGAGACGGTGAAGCTCTATTCCCTGGTAATCTATGCCAAAGACAACCAAGGGGCAACGGCATCACAGACCATTTTAATCCAGATTGCAGATGTGAACGAGCCGCCCACCTTCACTGGGTCCCTCGCCCAGGGGGGCCAAGGTACAGAGGCTCCTCTCTTGGGGGAAGAAGGCTGCAGTGGACATACACGTGCAGACACTGTGGCCTGTGCTCTATGTGCTCTCGAAGTATCATGGCTACAACAGAGATAAGGAGAATGATAGCAATGTCAGTAAGGATAAATGGCTGGCGCTGGGCACTAACTGTGTACCAGGAACTGTCTTAGGAGCTTTAACTGGCTTACTTTGTTTAATGCTCAGAGCACTAGAGGAGAGGCAGGCTCTGCTCCTAATCCCATTGCATAGATAGCAGACTCGAAAAGGTGAGGTAACTCGCTCAGTGTTGAGAATTATTCATTTATTTGTTCGATTCTTGTGTACTTAAATTTAGTCTCTTATTTGTGTGATTATTTAATCAACAGTGTGTCTGTGTCATGAAGCTAGAAGGACAGGGACTATTCCTTTTTCCTCCTTCTTGCTTTCCCCATTCTTACCATGCACATATCTTTCTTTCAGTCTGGTCTCTCTTTTTCTCATTTCTTCCTCTTTCAATATAGCCAAACGTTTAATACCTACATGTTCACTGTTATAAACAAAAATATTTGAGGCTTAAATGTGGGTGACCACTCACTGAGGAGAGTTACCTGTCCTGTCTGAGTCTCAAGTTTCCTTGTTGATTAAACAGATACAGTACTACTGTCTTCATGAAGCTCACCCGACATAGTGTTTTAAAGGGCCAAGCATAGTGCCAGGCACACAGCAGGTGCCCAATAAATGTCAGGCTCCCACTTTCCCTTCCCCAAGCAGATGATAGACTCCTCCAGGGCAGACCCAAGGTCAAATTATGCTCTTCTGACTTCTAAAACTGTGAGCTTGGTGCCAGAGAGTGTGTGAACACTTCATGAGCATTTGCTTATTAGATGAGTGGAACAGTGACCCGGCTACAGTCCAGGCAGGACTGCGACCTCCTTTCCTAACCACTAGTCCTAACTCCTTGGCAAAATGGTGCAGCAGCTCCTCTTGGGGTGGGTCTTCCCCTTACACTCTCAGGGGTCTCACACTGCCCCAGGATCCCTGGTCCCTGGATGAAGGGTTTAACCAGCAAATTTGCGAGTTCATGGTCCCCATTGTTTTAAAAACACATGGGAAGAGGGCAAAATCAAGGAGAATACAAACATTAATAAAATAATCAGGCAATATTAATATAGTAGTGGTGTGACCTTGAACCAGATATTCAATCTTTGTAAACCTCAGTAAAATGGAAAGAATAATAAAGTCACCTATGATGTTAAGTGCTTAGCAATTAATAAACACTCAAAGTTTCAACATTGTTATGTTTAAATTTATAAATCTCTTTGCTCTCTATCTGACACATAATAGACACTTGATAAATGGTGCTTATTATTATTGTTGTTGTTATTATATGTTTAATGGCAATCATCCTATAAAAACATCTGTGCTGAGCAAGCACAATGCCTTAAGTTTTATCTAAAATCTAAAATTGGATGAAGGGTTTTGGTCTTGTAGTGGTGAAGCTCATTCAAGCACATCTATTGTACATTTTCTGGCAGTTACTGAGATTTATATTCTGGAAGATACTGCCACCGGCACAGTCATTTACAGAGCAGTGGCCAAGGACCCCGAGGATGCTGTTTTGGAGGTAATTTATGTTTTGGGATAGAGAATATCAGTGCCTGGTGGTTTTATGTGTGATTTCATTCAAATATAAAGCCACAGAAACAATCAAGTCCATTGTTTCTTGACAATTGAGGTTTCAAATGTACCTGCACTCTTTGCTTCAATTATCAGGACATTTCAGGTGAAAATGATTGAGGTCTTGGTTGTCTGGGTAATTGCTTCCCTTCTAGTGCATTCCATCCTGTGCAGACAGGCCCAGCCTAATCCTTAAGCAACTTTGAACAAATGATGCCAAGCTGTCTCATTTCATTCTTGGGAATCTTGGCTACATACACTGTAGAGCTGCGATCCCCAACCCGCAGGCTATGGACCAGTACCAGTCCATGGCCTGTTAGGAACCAGGCCACACAGCAGGAGGAGCAGTGGGTGAGCAAGCGAAGCTTCATCTGTATTTACAGCCGCTTCTCATTGCTGGCGTCACTGCCTGAGCTCTGCCTCCTGTCAGATCAGCAGTGGTATTAGATTCTCATGGGAGCTCAAACCCTACTTGTAAACTGCACATGGGAGGGATCTAGGCTGTGTGCTCCTTATGAGAATCTAATGCCTGATGATCTGAGGTGGAGCTGAGGCGGTGATGCTAGCGCTGGGGAGCAGCTGCGAATACAGATTATCATTAGCAGAGAGGTTTCACTGCACAACAAATGCAATGTGCTTGAATCATCCCACAACCTTCCCTGCGTCCCCATCCATGAAAAAATTGTCTTCCATGAAACCAGTCCCTGGTGCTGGTCCCTGGTGCTGTAGAGAAACAATCTAGTTTTCTGGCAGAATTAATTTGTATTTCAAAACTCTAGGTCTAGTCTTCAGGTTTTCTAATGTCCCAGAGGGGGAAAAACTACAGGCTTGGTGTCAAGAGGCTTGGGTTTAAGTCCTAACTTCATGACTGCAAATCACTTAACATTTCTGCTTTGCTGTTTCCACTACAAAATTGGGAAAATGATAACCTGCTTTGTCTTGTATTGCTTTCTCTCATTATAACAAAATATCTGAATGAACATGAAAGTAGTTTTTAAATTGCAAAACATCTCGCATATGACAGGGTTTATATTAACAGCCTTATTTTTTTGATTCCATATGAAATAGTTATGGCATTATTAAGCTATCACGTTTTTAGCTAATGGATTGCTAGACAAGAATATCATGCATTTAATTTTTAATGTTGTATTTAGCCTTTCCAAACTAGCTAAAAATAAGAGAATTGTACATGTTGATGCTGGACACTCATCATTTACAATTTACTGGTAATATTACTGGACTCTTGTTCAGGGCTACTCGATTCTTACCAAATTTTCTTAAAGCGGTAGATGTCCACTAATATCTGAGGTATTGTCCACATGGCTTTTAGCAGTATTGAATACACTTGCGTAATTACACAAAGGAACACTGCTGTTGTCAAGCTTGCCCACGCACATTTGTCTCCTCCTCCTCCCAACGGCACAGTGCCACATGCAGAATGGCAGGGTGGGACTGGAAAGGTCACAGCTTCCCTTACAACATGTAATTAAACCACCTAATCATGCACATTGCTTTAAATCAACATGTTCAAGATTACAGTATTGAATCCAGCACCAAGCAGTGCCAGTCACACAGGAATCAGATATCATATCACAATTGCTTCCTCGGTGTTCTCCATGGCAGCTCACCCGCCACGTTGACATTTTAGGGTGGAAAATACATCACAGTTCAATATGGATTAGCTGTGACTCTAATATACAATCAAAATGACTTTCTAGCCAATTAATGCAAGTAATTCATTTCAAATGAAGGCCTCCCAAATGCTTGCTCATACAGATTAAATGCTTCTGGCCCCAGCCCTATACTTTTCTCAGAAGTGAGTTTGTTCCTGGGCTGTATTTGGAAGGCCCGAGCAATGTTCCCTGTGAATTTTACCAAACATGGAATGACATTTCAGTGGTGACATAGGCTTTGGAAACTTACATTTAGACACACTCCTACACACATCCTTCTGACACAGTAGATCAGGCCAGATGTGTTATTCAAATATTTGTGACTGGAACAACCTTCATGTTGATTCAGAGGAAAACTGGTCCTAATGTGGGGAAGAGCTTGCCACTGTTTTGGAGCCTGATGTCTGAGGATGATAAAATAACATTAGTAACTGTTAAGTGTTTATTATGTGATAGGCACAAAATTTATAACATTGAATCCTCATATTAATCCCTGAAGTAAAACCCTGAAGTAGCTATTGTCTGCAATGATATTATTAAACACCGAATGGATCAATAAACTAGAGTATTATAGCTGGGCAGAGGGGAGCAAACCTGTAGTCCCAGCTACTTCAGAGTCTGAGGCAGGTGGATCACTTGAGCCCAGAAGTTTTTAGTCCAGCCTGGGCAACACAGTGAGACCCCATCTCTTTAAAAAAAAAAAACCTGGAGTATTATGTCTTTAATTTACAGAGGAGGTACATGAGGCTAATAGAAATTAAGAAATTTTCCTAAACAGTAAGTAATGGAGTTGTGATTCAAATCTATGTCCATCTTTCTCTGAATCTTGTGTTTCCTGTGATATCAACAATTCCAAGATATATTCCACAAAATACATGTTCCACCAGATACTCTATGAGAAAAATAAAAGATCCTGTGATCAAATGATTTTGGGAAGTTATGTCTACATACCTCCCCTGAATTCACAATGCACAGTATATTAAGTGTCCTGCAAAATTGCATAACAGAGAGATGTCTGTTTAATCAAATTTGTTCCATGCATAACAGAGAGATGTCTGTTTAATCAAATTTGTTCTAATCATTTGTCCATAGCACTTAAAAAAAGTAACACCTGTTAACATTTTATGCAATGCCTAGCTAGCCCTCCACAGAATAGAAAGACTGTACTAGATCCTACTGTAAGTTTGATATAGTGTGACCTATCTCTGGGGTTGTTATAATGATGAAAGATGAAATTCCAGGTGGACCTTGCCCATAGTAATTACTGAGGTAATGAGGCTGGATTTTATCCATATCGACACCCACCTAAATTCCAGGACCAGGGTTTTTCATACTGCAGTTTGCTACTATACATGTTAGAATGTCTGACACTCTGTTCTGAGATATAGAAAAAGTGTGACCTCTCATCTTTATAACAAAAAAAACATGAACAAAATGAAAATCAACAATTTTTCCTGGATTCATCAGGGCAAATTGCCACCCCAAAATATGGAGAGATAGGTAAATCCAGAAAGTCATGGCCAATCTCTGCCTACCTGAAGCAGGAGCTGCTGAAGCCATGGACTGGCAGGGAAATTTACATGGCAGTTTTAATGAATTACTAGAGGCTGAGCGTGGACTAGGATGAGAGTTAGAAACTGGGTGCCACAGTCTCGGTAGGGCCACACTTTTATGAGTTTTACTACCAGAAACTCTACTAGGTTCTCATAGTGAAGATCCAAAAAATATTGCCTTGTGTCTCCCGGAGAGGGAGGAGAAGAAAATCATTGTAAAATAAACCCAGAGCTTGTTACATAAAAAAGGATAAGAATTATAGCAGACTTTTTATTAGAAACCACGTAAGCAAAAAGAGAGTAGAATGAAGTATTTAAAGTATTGAAAGAAAAAATTATATCGAATCATCAAATTGCACACCTTAAATATGTACAATTTTAAATTGTCAAATATATCTCAATTTAAAAAAAAAAACAAAGGAGAAAGAAAAACTTTTTCAGACTCCCTTCCCCCCTAAAAAAACCCTGAGGAAATTCATTATCAGCAGACCTACCCTGAAGAAAATGTTAAAGGAAGTTCATCAGGGAGAAGGAAATGATCAGGTCAGAAATATGGATCTATATGAATAAAGGAAGGACATCAGAGAAAGTGTAAGTAAAGATAAATTAAAAAATTGTTTTGTAAAGATAGGGTTCCAGGCTGGTCTTGAACTCCTGACCTCAAGAGATCCTCCTGCCTCGGCCTCCCAAACTGCTGGAATTATAGGCATAAGCCACCATGTCCAGCCTATTTCTATTTATAATTGATACAAAAGATCACTTTATTTAATAGTAGCAATGTATCAGGTGATTACAGCATATACATAGGTGAAATGAAAGACAGCAATATCGTAAGTGACAAAAGGGAGGAATTGGAAATAAAAACTCTGTTGTAAGATATCCACATTACCTATAAAGTCATACAGTATTATTTGAAGCTACACTTAGATTAATCAAAATTGTATATTGGAAACTCTGAGGCAATAACTAGACAATTTTTTAAAAGAAGTATAATTGATAACCTGAGAAAGGAGTTAAGAATAGAATTATATGAAATGATCAGTCAAAACAGGAAAGATGTATGAAGCAGGTTCACTGTGCACTGAAAACAGTCAATTAGCACCTTGTGAAAATAAGCCCAGGCTTTCAGGGCAAGCAGCACAGTAGGCAGAAGGGAGAGATGAGAGTGGATGGAGGGTAGGAAGGATGAGATTCAGATGTGATAGGGCTATTTTCATAAAATAAGGAATAATATCTCCATTTCAACATATACTAGCTCATTCAAAGTACTCCAAAGTTAGTGACAAATCTTAGAATACAGATCTTAGAACATATAGTGGCATTCTGTTAATATACTTTGATTTTCTTTTAGGCATTATATATTAGGAAGTAATCAGCTAAATCAACATGCTAGTACTTTGTCTGAAAAACTTTAAAAAATTTCAATACAGAATAATTTCTGAAAGTTTTGTGATAGCCCTTGTAAGAAAAAATGATATACCGTTTAATGATAAATGTAAATGTATTTCTATGGTTTCATTACATTTTTCTCTTTGATAAAATAAGTGTAATGACTCAATGTAGGCCACAGAGTATATATGGAAATAAACAAAATTTTCCATTCAGTCTGACTGAAGACGGACAATGATCAGATTTTTATGGGAAAGTGATATTTGGAAATTCTAAGAGGCATAATTAGTGATGGAATCATCAAAAGACTTAACAATTATACTGCAGTGGAGTTTATAATTATGGGTCTTAGGATTTTAATTACATGCTCTTATTTTATAACTCAGCTGTAAAACAAACATTAAAGAGGGGAAAAAAGATGAGTCTATGGAGTTAGAAACCAGAATATGTAATTTTTGCTTTTACAATTTGAGGTGGTGATTTTGGTTTTAATGGATTATTTTTAAGTATAATCATTTTAGAGAAAAGGCTCATGTCCTTTGAATGGCATCTACATTTTCAATTTTTATAAGGTACACAGGTGGGAAGAAACACATGTCAAATAGGTAAAAGGTATTCAGGGTTGGAAGTATTAGGTCATGTCATTTCTGCACATATTTTTCAGGTAAAATTACTATTAATAAACAGGAGCATATTTCTTCCTTTCATGAGCCTTAATCACTCAGAGAATATATTAGGACGATGGTGGTTGCAACTAAGAGAAAACTTGAGGCAAGTAAGATTTGTCGCTGCAATGCTTGAAAAGCCCAGGGGTATAGACTGGGTTTTGAGCACAGCTGAATTCTGGGTTCAAGTGATATGAGCAGGATGATGTGTACTCTAGGACCTACCGCTTTCAATCTGCCCTGTCATCTTTGGAAACTAGTTGATGGAAGAAATTCGAGTCCCAATAGTTACAGTCGCAGACCCATCTGAAGCTCCCTCCCCAAGATCTCTGGATGCCTCTGTGGCTCTGACTGGTTCATGGGCTAGTCATCAGCCAATTGATGTGGCAAGGAGGAATATGATGAACTGATTGGCTTAGTCTGAGGTCACATGCTTTACTCCAGGAATTGTGGGTGGGAGGGGTTCAGACTACAAAACTCCCAGGATTGAGAATGAGGGAGAGTTGTTTCAGCAAAGAGCTGCTATTAGAAATCCAAAACCAAGTGCTGTTCACTGTAGTGAGTCTGTCTATATTGAATCGGCCTGTCAAAACGTGCCAAATCTTTCTTTATTCTGTTATGTATAGACACAGCCTATTTATAATTTGAAAATTTCAAAATCCCTTCTTATTTTGCCCATGTTGGTCAATATTAAAACTGTCTCTTATTTCCCTGAAAACATTTTAGAAATAAAAATGGTTCAAAACAACTAATATTTAGTGTGAAGTATTATTTGGCATAGAAATTATTTCCTCTTGCCTTTTCATAACACTAATCATACTTTGTCATCATTTTAAAAAATGCCTCTCTTGTGAAAATGTAAATTCCATAGAAGCAGGGATGAGTCCATCTTGATCATAACAGTACCCTGGTCTATGAAATGCTTAAAATCACTGGGAAAGGGCTTAAAATAAGATATTTCCAAAAAAAGAGCTTAAAATGTTTTGGCATTGACTATAACTTTAGAAAATTTTGGAAAGATACTTACTACAAAACACAGTTAAAGTTGTTTTAAAACTTCCTCAATTTATCCGTTGTACGAATGGTTATTGAGTCTCTATTCTGAGTACACTGTTCTAAGTGCTACGAGTACAACATTGGATAAGGCATGTATACCCACGGAGTTTACAGTCTAGTGAGGAAAATTGACAGTAACCAAACAAAATTAATTGATACAACGTCGGATAGTAAGTGGTATGGGAAAAAATTAAAGTCAGACAGAAGAAAAGAGAGTAATGGGGAGAGGCACAACTGTGTATTATTCTGTATAGGAAGTGGTTAGTGAAGTCGTCTTGGAGGAGGTAACATTAGGTCAGAGACCTGAATGAAGTGAGGGAGGGAACCATGCATATGTCTTGGGGGAGACTATTGCAGACATAGACAACAGCAAGTGCAAAGGCCCTGAGGAAGAAACAGGCTTAGCATTTTTAAGGCACTACAAAGACACCTATGCGACTAAAAAGCAAAGAATGAGTGGGAGAGTTAGGAAGATGATGTTGGAGATGTCATCAGCAATCAGATTACATAGATTCTTCTAAACATTGGTATAGAGTTTGTATTTTCTTTCGATTAATGTGGGATCAATCCACTTGGAAGTTTGGGGTTAAGAGGAACAAATGATGTTATTTGTATTTTTAAAAGATCAAACTATCTTTTATGTGAAAATGTTGACTGTAAAGGAACCATTTAGAGGTGACTGCATTGGTCCAGGTGAGAGATGACAGTGGCTTGGTCTATAATGGTGGCAGTTGGAGTGATGAGAAGTCATTGGATTTTACATATTTTTCCCAACATTTTTTTAAAAAAAAGTTTAACTACACAAAAAATTTGGAAGAGATGAAGAACGGAAAACCTGAGTACCCATATGCTACCATTAGATTCCGTAATTAATAATTTACCATATCTGCATTATCACACTGTGATCCATCCTGTATCCATCCAGAAATTCCTCTTGTTTTATTTATGCTCCTCCAAGTAGGTAGTAAACATATTTGCCCTTCACTCTTGAACACTTTGGCAATTTGCGTATATTTCGAAGGTAATATTGACAGACTGGTAGACAAATTGGATGTGAGGTGTGAAGGAGAGAGAGGAGTCGAGATGGTTTCTAGGTTTTTGGCCTGAGCAACTCATTGAAGAGAAATGGGGTTGAGGAGGAAAAGCGTGTGCTCTGTTTTGGACATGTTTAGATTGAGAAGCCAATTAGATGTCCAGGAAGAGTAGGCAGCTAGATTAAAAACTCTGGAGCTCAGCAAAGACATAGGAGCTGGAGCATCGGCTTGGAGTTGCCAGTTTGAACACAGCATTTGCAGCCTGGGACTAAATGAGATTACCTAAGGAGTGAGTGTGGATATGGAAGAGAAAAGGTCCAAGCACTGAGCCTGGTGTTGCCCCAACATCTGGAGGTCAGGAAGAGGAGGAGGACTGAACAAATGAGATTTAATAGGACCAGTAAAGTGAAAGGAAAGTCAGGAGAGTGGAGCATCCCGAGAAGCACAGGAAGATGTATTCGAAGGAGAGACTGATCAAGTGCTGCTGAGTTTTTGAGTTGGATGAGGACTGAGATTACCAATCACTGAATGTGGCAACATGCTGCCAAGTGCTAGAACTCAGATAAGTACCTGGCACAGAGCAGGTGTTCAGTGAATGAATGAATGGAGATCTTCAGTGACCTTGATAAGTGCATTTATTCAGTGCAGTAGTGAGAATGAAAGTCTGATTGGAGAAGCTTCAAGAAAATGAGAGGTGAGGAGAATAGAAATAGCAGAGACAACTTTCAAAAAATTTTTCTACAAAGCAGAGATAAGAAATCGGACAGTACCTGCAGGAGAATGTGGAATCATGGGAAATTTTCATTTTGGAATGATGAGAAATATTATAGCTTGTTTAATGCAAATGGGGACAAGGGTAGAGGAGAAAATTAATAATACAGGAGTTAGTGGCAACAATTGCTGGAGTGACGGCCTTGAGTAGGCAATGGGGGATGGCATCAGGGCAGGAGTGGAAGGCCTGCTGTCAGAGCACCGTTCATTTATCTGTAGAAACAGGGAGGAAGACGGGGTAGAAGGGGGCATATGCAAAAAGGATAGTGAGCAGTTGCATGTTCATACTCTTGCCCATCCAGCAATTATGTATTGAGTGCTTATTAGTCCAGGCAACATTCTAAGAAGTGGGGCTTTAGCAGTGAATGAAAGAGACAAAGATCCCTGCCCTCATGGAGCTTGTATGCTAGTGGTGGGAAGATCGATTATATATTTTGGTATATCAGATGCTGCTAAGTGTTATGGAGCAAAATAAAGCAGAGAAGAGGATAAGGAATTCTATAGGGAAAGAGTTTGCAATTTTAAAATGGTAGTCAATGATTTTAAACAGAGTGGCAGTGTTTTTTTTATTTTTTAATTTTTATTTTTTATTACTTCTACTCAGTGAGACAGGAAACAAGGCCAGCAGCAGAGGGGGAGGAGGGGAAGGGGACCGCAGGAGTGCTGGAGACTTGAGGAAGAGACATGAATTCGCTGTCTCCTAGAGAGGGAGAGGGAATCATCCAGAGAAAAGTGAAAGGTGAAGGGAACATTCGGAGAAGAGGTGGAGGAAATAGGGAAGTTTGCTGATGGGAGACTGAATTTTCAAGGGCACATTGGAATGGCTGGTGAGATCGCATGGGATGAGCTATTGCCCTGGTGATGAGGATTGGACTTTCTGGAGTGACTGAGCTATGTAAGGTATATGGGACATGTCCTGATGGTCACTTACAGGGGGCTGGATGCAGACAGTCTGCACTGGCTGTAACTTTTGTTTGAGTCTGATCTCCGAGGAAGTTTAGACAGTTGATGTGGTCAATGCCACTGAGGAGAATAAGGGTTGTCATCTTGTTGGGAGCCAGAAGAGCTCTTTGGGGTTCCCTTAAAACCATCTGTGGTCAGCTGGGCATGGTGGCTCACACCTGTAATCCTAGCTCTCTGGGAGGCGGAGGCGGGCGGATTGTTTGAGCTCAGAAGTTCGAGACCAGCCTGAGCAAGAGCGAGACCTCGTCTCTACTAAAAATTAGAAAGAAATTAAGTGGACAGCTAAAAATATATAGAAAAAATTAGCCGGGCATGGTGGTTCATGCCTGTAGTCCCAGCTACTTGGGAGGCTGAGGCAGTAGGATTGCTTGAGCCCAGGAGTCTGAGGTTGCTGTGAGCTAAGCTGATGCCATGGCACTCTAGCCTGGGCAACACAGTGAGACTCTGTCTAAAAAAAAAAAAAAAAAAAAAAAAACAACCATCTGTGGTCAGCGTTAAGAGGGAGGGTATGGGAAGGGGAGGATGATCATCCCTGAAGACACTACACAGGAATCCATAAGTCTATTCACAGAAGTAAAATGAAGATTTGGTAATGATTAGCCTGTTCAAAGTCAGCAGCCAACAAAACAAGACAAAACAAACAAAAACGTTTTGTTGTTTGTATACACCACCTCACTTGGGTGGTGCCTACCTACACAAATCTTTGCACGTATTTCATAAAAAGAAAGCCGAAAGCACTAACATAAACAAAGGCATGCATTGTCTCAGAGATAGCTGCTAGAATGTGCCCAATTTACAGGATAGCACAACTTTGGAAAGAAAGCAGTGGATATAGTTTGTACTGAAACACACGTAGGAAAGAAGAAGTCTGTTCATTGTAAGTATCAAAACTTTATGCCAAATGCAGTAACAGACAAAGACAAACATACTCTCAGAGATAGCTGCTAGAATGTGCCCAATTTACTGGATAGCACAACTTTGAGAAAGATAGCTGTGGGTATAGTCTGTACTGAAACACAGGTAAGAAAGCAGCAGTCTTTTCATTATAAGTATCAAACCTTTATGCCAAATGCAGTAACAGAAACAAAGGCAAACATACTCTCAGAGATAGCTGCTACAATGCGCCGAATTTACAGGATAGCACAACTTTGGGATAGAAAGCAGTGGGTGTAGTTTGTACTGAAACACACGCAAGAAAGCAGCAATCTTTTCATTATAAGAATGAAACCTTTTGCATCTAGTAGAAAAATGAACTCTTTGGGCTGCTGAATGTCAATTAACGCAGCAAGGGAATGATTTGCTTTTATCTAGTTGGTTTGAGGTCCTGTAGACATTTCAATGCTCTTATAAAGTTGTAATATCTGTTTTTTTCTTTCACATAAACAGGCAATAGGGTTTTTTCTTCTTGATTCATAGCAGACCCTCAGGAAATGTTTTCAGAATCACTTGAAAGATTTGCTCCCAGTGACCTGGTCTTGTACTCTAACCTCATCTAAAAATTTCATCTCTTTGTGACACCAAGAGAAAGAGGGGAAAGGTGTGAGTCATACAGCATGACGTCTTTGGAAAGTTTTGGTATGTGATGAAATATGATTTAGTTTAGGCATACACTAGCCAAATGAACTTGAAAATGGAGTCAATTATCTGAGTTATTCAGGCTAAAAAACAATTTTGCTTGAAATAGCTATATAATGGGGGAAGAGTGATTTTAAGAAAAGCTTTAATTATCTAGAAAATATTTTTAATTCTCCACATGAAAGGCAGATGTTTGGAGAAAACCATAATCATATTTTTAATAAACGTTTTTGGGGCAGTGTTTACTTACTTTGTAATTTCACAGCGTGCAACATCCTCCACAAGATGGCATACAAGTTTGTGACATACTGTAGCCGGTAGTCACGCCATCGCTCAATCATCTTGCAACAAGCAATAAGCTCTGAACAACTGTGCAATAAATATTTATGATTTTTTTGCCTTACAAATTGCAAATTTGTACATTCGACAATGCTTTCTATAGGTAATGCAATTGTCTTACAAAGATATCTATGTCTGAGAGTAATTATTTGAAGGATATGTGAAAAGAGATCAATAATTTAAGTCTACTGCCACAATGCAAATGGAGATTTGACATTGATTAGCTTGTTCAAAGTGCACACTGTTTTGAAGGTCCAAGACAAGACAAAACAAACAAAAATACTCTGCCATTCATGTTTGAAAAGAAATTTTTATGAGGCTAAGGCAGCAATTATAAGAAAATATTTATTTTTGGAGGATTTATTTCATTGTTTTAAAGTGTTCCTAAAAATGTTTCCTGGGACAGGTGGGAAATAGCATGTGGAAAATGGCGTGTGGGAAATAGCATGGTAGTTCATGATATTGCTGTTTTTTTGTTTTTGTTTTTTTTATTTACCTTGGTTGCAATGGTAGAACCAAGTGGGATGCTTTTAACAAAACACAAATGCCAGGGCCCTTCCTCAAATCAATTGAATCAGAAAATCAGAATCTCTGGAGTTGGGCCCAGGCATCAATATTTTTTTTTCTTTTTCCGTAGAGCAAAAGACCTGATAGGCATCAATATTTTTTAAAATTTCCCCGGGCATTCTAACATACCTTAAACATCAAAGTTCACTGACAGTATTGTGACTTCCTTCTCGTTTGCTTTGGCAGGCATCACTAATTGAATGTGACAATCTGAGTTCACCTTTTCTCTCAATACAATGCTCCAGGTAGCACTTACCGGTTAATTCAGAGATGAAATGTAGTCCAGTTGCTATCAGAGTTATCAAAGAATATGGGACAGAACTAAGAGTTACTTACTTATTAGGTGACTGATTTCTTTAATGTGGTAGCTAACTCTGCTTTCTGGCATGATTTAGCCAAAAAGTTTTTAAGCTTCTATAACAAAGGAAGTTTTAGAGACTGCAATAGACAATATCCATGCTCTTCCCAGATCCCTCTGGGATACCTTTTAACCATGTTTGTGTGGTGCACCCCACTGTGTGCCAAGTTCAATGCACCTTTGCTTCCATTAGCCAGAAGAGAGGACGGTCCTTGGGTGTTTCTTCCAGGTTGAAAGAACAGAAAGTACCTGGGAAATTACATCTCCCTGGAGTAACCCTGAATCACTGAATGAGTATGGAAGTCTCACCTCATTTTCCTTGGTTGGGGGCAACTCTGAGGCATGTCTTGCACTCCTGAGCTCGTCCACGGGAGCAGGCTGAAGCTACCTCTGCGGGACTTGGAGATCGCACTTTTCTTGGCTTCCTCCCCTTCTCGGTCCTTCTACCACTGTGTTCCCCAAGTGCTTACTAAATTACATACAAGTTTCATCTCAGGATCTGTTTTGGGGGAACCCTTAAAACATATGGCAAAAGCCACCCGGCAGCAGGTACATCTGTATAAACTAAGTGTTAAACCATGGATAGTTAACTCATCTAAGGGGAACATGTGAAAGAACCCAGGATACTTGTCACTCAGATCCAAGAAAGATGTGGGGCCTAAATATTCATGAATTACTGGATTGAGTGAGGAGTGAAAAAGGCAGGCGTGTTATAGCAAAACCTCATATTTGGCTGCACTGTGAAATTATCCACAGTTTATAGAATATTGATGCCCAGGTTATATCTGGAAGGATTCTAATTTCGTTGGTCTGGGATGTAGTATGGGCACTGGCACGCTTAAAGCTCCCCAAGTGATTCTGCTGTAGAGCCAAGGTTGAGAATCACTTCAAAGGAATCACATTTAGAGAACATAAAAATTACTCTGGTCAGCCTGTTAAAAATGCACATTCCCAGGCCCCCACATTAGGTATTCTGATTCAAATAGGTCTACATGTATAATAAATACCTGTGGAAATTTTTATAAGCATATAATAGGAGAGAGAACAATATAATGAATTCCTAAGACTTATTCAGCTTCAACAATTAATTTGTGGATGAGAGTTTTTAATGTGCAGATGGTCCATGAGCCTCATGTTGAGCAACATTGCAAAACTGTTTATAAAGCTTTTCAGATGCCTTGCCTGCTACCAGGGGAACAGCAAACACCTGGATAAGTCTACTGGAACATTCGGCTTGATTAGGGAGGGAAAATCAGATTCTACTTGGATATCCTCTTTTATTGAGGGATAGAGGCTCTCAGGAGTATTGAGAAGGATTCTGAGGCTGAGTCTGGGTTCAGCAAGCAAAGATACTACAGTGGATACTTGCATGGAGGTCTCTAGCTAGCCATGGTGACAGTATGTTAGGAGTGGTTAACAAGGCTTTGTGCTAGGAAGGATGAAAGCTCTAATAGTCCAGTGGAAGTGTATAGGTAGAAAATGTTCCTGTTGCTTATAAAGCGAACATCTAAGAATGATTTAATATGCTCTGGAGGTAAGTAAAAAGGATTTCCTGTGAGACCTCAAGGCCTTCGAGGGCAAGCACAAGTCCCATTGTACTTCTTTTTTTTTGATATTCATCTTTTTTATTTTAATAAATTTAGAGGGTACAAGTGTCTTTGTTACATGAATGGATTTTATAATGACAAAGTCAGGGCTTTCAGTGTACCTGTCACCAGGATAGTGTACACTGTACCCGACAGGTAGAGTTTCATGCTTCACCCTCATATGCTCCCCCCTTCTTAGTTTGCAATGTCCATTACACTGCTTTTTTTTTATTTCAGCATATTATGGGGGTACAGATGTTTGGGTTACGTATGTTGCCCTCCCCCACCCCACCCCCCTCCAAGTCCTAGTTTCAAGCGTGTCCATCCCTTGGATGGTGCGCATTGCACTCTTTGGATTACACTGCTTTAAGATCATATTCATCTAATTTTTTTTTAATTTCAGCATATTGTGGGGGTAACAAATGTTTAGATTATGTATATTGCCCTTGCCCCTCCGCCCCGTCAGAGCTTCAAGTGTGTCCATCCCCTAGACGGTGTGCATCACACTCGTTATGTATGGGCATACCCATCCCCTTCTCCCCCCTCCCGTCTGCCCGACATCAGATAAATGTCATTCCCATATGTGCACTTAGGTGTTGATCAGTGAAACCAATTTGCTGGTGAGTAGATGTGGTGTTTATTTTTCCATTCTTGGGATACTTCACTTAGTAGAATGGATTCCAGCTCTATCCAGGAGTATACAAGAGGTGCTATATCACCATTGCTTCTTATAGCTGAATAGTACTCCATGGTATACATATACCACATTTTATTAATCCACTGATGTATCGATGGACACTTGGGTTGTTTCCACATCTTTGCAATTGTGAATTCTGCTGCTACAAACATTTGAGTGCAGATGTCTTTTTTATAGAACATCTTTTGTTCTTTTGGGTAGATGCCCAGTAATGGGATTGCTCATTGCGATTATTAATATGACTTTCACGGATAGTCTGAAGGCGAGGAATCTTCATCGCCAGGGCAACAAAGGAACGGGTCAAGGTTATCAGGCCAAGCCCTAGATAACCCTGTTGCCAAGGCAACAGATCGGTCACTTCAGGGTTGGTCTACACTTGAGCGCCATCCCTCCAGCAAAAAGGACTCGCCCGCGGCACTGTCAGTCACATCAGTCCTGCGGAAGCCCGCCCCTAGCCTCGGAAGACCCGCCTCCTCCCTAAGGTTAAGCGAGGAAGGTTCAGGCGGTGACGTAACTTTCCGCTTTAGGTGGCCTTCCGCCCCGGCGGCTGTCGGGAGGGGGCTCGGGGAACATTAAGTAGCGTCCCTGATCCCTCGGCCTTTGGAAGTGCCATGAGATCGGTTAGCTACGTGCAGCGCGTGGCGCTGGAGTTTAGCGGGAGCCTCTTCCCGCACGCAATCTGCCTCGGGGACGTCGACAACGACACGGTGAGTGCATGCGCACTGCGAGAGGCGCAGCCTCGACCTGCGCACGGCGGGCTGGGGCGGAGCGAGGCCGGGGCGGAAGCCGCCCTAGCGTGCCGCGTAAGCAGAGCGCATGCGCGCTGGCGCTAGTGTGGCGGGCTGAGAGAAAAACTTTACTGATGGCCTCAGTGTCCGCACATCGTCACCGGATTAGTTGGTCTGATATCCTGGAAGTATTTTTTTTAGCGTTACAGGTAGTTGATCCCTCTGCCTAATTCAGTAACTTATTCACTGTGGGAGCCTGGTAAGCTCTAGTTGGCCAAGTTTCATGGATTCCTGCTTCTGAGTTAAGCCGCCTTCAGTGACTTCGCTTCTTAAATCGCTTTACCTTTCAAAGACAATTTTTTTTCAGTCGTAAATTGGAAATAATACCGCTGTGCCTGTGGCTCCGCTCCTCCGAAGACTTCTCTGACCCTTTTCCTACCCTCACAGAATTAGACACTCCCTCCGTGCTTAACACAGGCTGAAAACGCACCGCTGCTGCGCGTAAACTCGGCCCGGTGCGCGGCAGCAGGTTGATGTATTTCTCTGGCTCGCCTCCCGTCTTGGCCTCCCGTCTTGGGGCGCCTCTGGCCGAGGCCACACTCGACCTCACCATCCCAGTCTTAATAATGCCAGGTTTCTACAGTGCCTGCTTCATAGCAGATGCAGGTGTCTGGCAACTTTAAAGTGCTACACCTTTGTCGAATTAAAAAAACACGTCCACCTACCTTTTCTTTCCTTAGCAGTCGTTCCTTTTCTCGTTGTTTAAATAAGTTAATACAGATCAACGAGGTAAAACAATGCCTGGCACACAGTTAATGCTCAGTAAGTGTTAGCACTGTAGTTGTTAGTATTCGATTGCATTTATAGAATCTTTATTGAACTGCTCTCTATGTGCCCAGGACTCTTGCTACATTCTGAGAATTAAAAATGGTCAGGTGGGTGATAGTCACAAGAATGACAGTATAATGAGGTACGTTGATTAAAATATGTAAAGGATTCTCTGGTGTCATTAAAGGAGATGGTGTCAAATGCTCTTTTTTCCAGACTTTATCTTTCATTCATTATCCATTTCATTTTTTTTTTTTTTTTGAGACAGAGTCTCACTGTGTTGCCCGGGCTAGAGTGAGTGCCGTGGCATCAGCCTAGCTCACAGCAACCTCAGACTCCTACTGCCTCAGCCTCCCGAGTAGCTGGGACTACAGGCATGCGCCACCATGCCCGGCTAATTTTTTCTATATATTTTTAGTTGTCCAGCTAATTTCTTTTTATTTTTTTAGTAGAGACGGGGTCTCGCTTTTGTTCAGGCTGGTCTCGAACTCCCGAGTTCAAACGATCCACCCACCTCGGCCTCCTAGGGTGCTAGGATTACAGGTGTGAGCCACCTCCTGTAGCATTTCTGACTGATGGTGTACTCTTCAGCTGGGGTTCTTTAGTGTCACCGAATGACCTCCACAGGCCAAAGCCACGCTCAGCCACAGAGAATTAGAACTGGTGGGAAGCAAATAGGCCGCCCTGGAAATGTCCTCTTCAGGAGGCCTGCCGCTGCCTCGCCTTCTGCCTGGCTGTGCCGATCTACCTGCTCACTGCGCTTATACACTGTTTTATGGTTTTATTCCTGTGCCTGTGCAGCTGTTAAAGTGTGAGGGTCTTCTCAGCAGGGAGCCTGTGGCATTTATCTTTATACCCCCAACTGATTATCCAGTGTTACCTGAAAACTCCTGGGTTGGCTGGACATTCTCTTTCATTCTGACTTTTGTTTCTTAGAAAAATCTTTTTTGTTATTTGTTCATTCACCAAACATTTATCTTGGGCCTACTATGTACAATGGCATTCATTGAATGAATGTATTAAAAAAAAATTGAATTGGATGAAAGATGCTAAGTTCCCCAGCCTTGGAGGAGTTTAACTAGAGGCTAAAAAATCAGCTGGTATTAGTCCTATATGCCAATTACCGCTCTAACTGCTTTCCTCCGTCAGCTCGATTCTCACAACCACCTTTTGAGGTGGTCTCATCATTCTCATTTTATAGATGAAAAAATTTAGGCAGAGAGAGCTGGATTCAAATCCAGGCAGTTGCATTCTGGACCCGTACACCATGCAGCCTCTCCCATGGGTGTCTGCAGGAGTTCTTTCGGGTGCCACAATGGAAACATCAGGTGTATAGGGTTTGATGTCAATAAACTTGTTCTAAACTACTTCTATAATCTAATATTCTCACCAGAAACTCCCCTATTAAAAAAGAAATCAAAGATTCCAATAAATCACTATTAATGAATCCTAATTTGTTTCTAATGTTTCTTTACTATTGATCTGTTATCTCCTTGTATCCTTTAGAATTAAATCTCTTGAGAGTCTTAATATTAGTTCAGTTTATTTTGTGGGCAGGAAGGGGAGGTTCGCTGTACCTCCAAGAGGAAATCAGGAAGCTGTTGCAGAAATAGGGTTTGAAGCCACCTGGTTATCATCCTTAGCCCCTGAAAAGGGCAGCTGCCCAGACACAAATGGTGGACAAAGACCTTTATGCAGGGAGCATCCCTCCTGAGACCTTAGCCACCGCCTGGGGGCACTAGAGGCCCGGAGTGCGGAGCAACGCCTTCTCAGGCCCCACCATCCCCTGTGTGTTCCCACATGCACGCGAGATCCAAAGGCCCGGCTAGAGGAAGGAGGGCCCCAAGAGCTGGCATTGTCTTTTTATTTGGACCCTAATTAAATACAAACTCTGAAGTTAGATTCTCCAGAAGTCCACTGTCTTGAGCTGTTTTTGAAACATGTCCATTTGTAATGATCAAATTAGAAGAGCTGAAGTCAGGCATGCGGGGCACAGAACTGCTCAGGTGTCAGACTTTCCGGAGATGTATCATAGATTCTGTGTAGCCCCCATCCCTCCAACCTCTCCTGCCTCCGATGCACACACCCACCCCTAAATGGACGTAAAGAACTTCTGAGAAACCATGGCTGTGCTGGTCTCAAAAAATTTTTAATGAAGTTGATAAAGATACGAGTTGAGGTTTTGTGATTTTTCCAGGTTAGGCCGAGTAGAGAAGAGCTGCAGTGGTTCAGCAGGACCCGATGTTAACACTCTCTTCTCTCTCTGTTTGAAGTTAAACGAACTTGTGGTGGGAGACACCAGCGGGAAGCTGTCTGTGTATAAGAATGATGACAGCCGGCCATGGCTTTCCTGTTCTTGCCAGGGAATGGTCAGTATTCACTTCCCTGGGCCTTGAGGGAAGAAGTCCAGGTTCTGCCAAGGGTGAGCCCCACACAGGAGCTCACTAGTGTGTCCTGACTCCCCAGCTACTCAGCCAGCCACTGCCTCCTGGCTAATTTGATTCGGGGAGGGCAGCCCCCAGCGGCACTGCCATCTGTCTCCCCACATACTCGTACACAAGCCTGGGTGTTTTCTCTGTTGTAAAATACCCTTGGTACTACTGGAAGTTGCCTATGCTTGTCTGATCTTACAAAATATAGTCAAAAATGGGGACAATAATTTGAATAAGCCTAGAAATATGATAGTCTAGCTATATTAGATATTGGGTTTTTGTTTTGTTTTAAGCTCAAATTGTGTTAACTGTCTTGGGGCTTCATATTGCCGTCTGGGTAAACTGAACCTATATCACAGTAACTGAATTAATAAAGACCATCAATATAGGTCACATGCACAAGTTTTCAGTGAATGATGGTAATTAGAAAACCCACCCCTTGTCACGCCGCAGGGATCAGGAAGTACCAGTCTTCCTGGGTGTCTCCCTGAGCCTCACTTTCTCTCTTACAGCTGACTTGCGTTGGGGTTGGAGATGTATGTAATAAAGGAAAGGTAAGAACTCTGGGGGAACTTGGGACTTTGGTAGAACTCCGAGGCCTTACCTTGGTCCCCACCTCCAAGTGGAAATCAGTTGAGGGTTGACCTCTGGGATGTAATTATCAGGATTGTACCCAATCCTCCCTCCCCAGTCCTCCTCTGTCTTTCCCAGAACCTGTTGGTGGCAGTGAGTGCTGAAGGCTGGTTTCACTTGTTTGACCTGACACCTGCCAAGGTCCTGGATGCTTCTGGACACCATGAGACACTAACGGGGGAGGAGCAGCGTCCAGTCTTCAAGCAGCACATCCCTGCCAACACCAAGGTCATGCTGATCAGCGACATCGGTGGGCATGGCTACCTTTGCAGGCAACCAGGACAGTCGGAGTCAGCGGGCACTAGGGCACATCCCAAGGGTTGGGGTGAGGGGGAGAGTTCATATTCATTTGTGCACTTGTCATGTATTTAATGTAGAGTTACTGAGCTCCCATTATAAGCCAGGCATTACTCTAGGGACTGGGATTGCTAAGTGAATAAAGCAGACAAAAATCGCTGCCCTTGGACCTTACTAAGAAGACACAGGAAAGAAACAATATCAATTTTTTTTTTTTTTTTTTTTTTGAGACAGAGTCTCACTCTGTTGCCTGGGCTAGAGTGAGTGCCATGGCGTCAGCCGAGCTCACAGCACCCTCAAACTCCTGGGCTCAAACAATCCTCCCGGGTAGCTGGAACTACAGGCATGCGCCACCATGCCCAGCTAATTTTTTCTATATATATATATTTTTTAGTTGTCCAGATCATTTCTTTCTATTTTTTAGTAGAGACGGGGTCTCGCTCTTGCTCAGGCTGGTCTTGAACTCCTGACCTTGAGCGATCTACCCGCCTCGGCCTCCCAGAGTGCTAGGATTACAGACGTGAGCCACCGTGCCCGGCCACAATATCAATTTTGAAGAAAATTAAATAGTATATCAGAAGGTAGTAAGTGCCGTGGAGAAAATAAATCACGGAAAAGGCTAGAGAGCGCTGAGGTAGAAGTAGCGATTTCCAGCGGAGCTGTCGGGGAAGTCCTTGCTGAGCAGGTGCTATTCGGTAGAAAACTGAAGGTGGCAAGAGGATGAGCAAGGCAGACGGGGAGCTCGCAGGAGGCAGGAGGTGTAAGCATGACTCAGCGCGGTCGAGTTGCATGGCTGAGGGCAGAGGGCAGATGGCAGCCGTGGAATAGGTGAACAGGTGGCATGCTCCAAGCGCGAGGAGAGGCAGGGGCAGGTAGCTGACTCAGGGCGTGTCAGGTGAGTAGAGCACGGCATGTCGGGCGTGAAGCTACACTGGCTACAAAGTGCCAGTGGGGCTGCATGTGGGACTCCAAAGCCGT
This sequence comes from Avahi laniger, assembly GCA_963575035.1. Lineage (NCBI taxonomy): Eukaryota > Metazoa > Chordata > Mammalia > Primates > Indriidae > Avahi > Avahi laniger. The sequence goes on along the minus strand of CAUYSK010041243.1, from coordinate 26,959 downwards.
CTCGTTCTCTGTGCCCGCAGATGGAGACGGGCTCTGCGAGCTGGTGGTGGGCTACACGGACCGTGTGGTGCGGGCTTTCCGCTGGGAGGAGCTAGGTGAGGGCCCTGAACACCTGACAGGGCAGCTGGTGTCCCTCAAGAAATGGATGCTGGAGGGTCAGGTGAGAGGCTGAGTGTGGGGTCCCAGGCGCCCGGGGAGCTGGGAGGAAGGCTTCCTGGAGGAGCCTGTAGGAGAACAGCCGTGGGACAGGGCCAGGGTGGGAGGGAGGGAAAGTCACCTTGTTGAGAGACATCCGAAGAGATCATTTCCAACCAGGGTCTTAGGAAATTGCTAGCAACAGGCCAAGAGCAAGGCCACTGGGCTAAGAATGAGGAGCGTGAAGGTGCGTGTGGATCTGGACCCTGGCTGGGCGTGCGCGGGGGAAAGCGGACGGTCGTGTGGAGAGGACGGCGCCAGCCAGGAGCCCTGTGAGCTCGAGAATCCTGCTGCTGCCCTTGAAGCCTGGAGGCTGTTCCCAGAACCCCTGCCCCACCTCTGCCCTGTTCTCTGCAGGGTCCTACTTCCTTGTCTCTCCATCCCCCTTTAAGCCTTGGTTTCCTGGTGCAGGTGGACAGTCTCTCAGTGACTCCAGGGCCTCTGGGTGTTCCTGAACTGATGGTATCTCAGCCAGGCTGTGCTTATGCCATTCTACTGTGTACCTGGAACATGGACACTAAGTCCCCTCCTTCCTCTGAGGGGGCCACAGAGGGCAGTAGGTAAGGGCGTACAGGCCTCTAGGGTTACATGGAAGCAAGATGGGCTCCCAGGTGGCACATGGTAGTGAGATGGGTCTGCAGTTGACAGACTGCTGCATCTAGTTCCCAGCCCGAGCACCTCTGCTCCAGTAAGGGAGATTATTCTGGGACCCAGGGATTCCTGGCCTTTAACCTTACGGCACCTGAAAGAGGTTCTGAGATTCCAACCTGGCAGCCCCATCCCTCTCTATTCTATTTGCCCATGGGCCAGAGGGGTCAGCAGTAGGTTCCAAGCTGATTCAAATCCTGAAAGCTCTTGCACGGATAGCAGCCACAAAGAGCCTGGGGAACTCAGCTCACTGGGCCTCAAGCTTGGCCTCCCTACCCTCCTGCCCACAGGGAGACCCCAGCTGCCCGAGATGTGGTGCTGCACCAGACCTCTGGCCGTATCCACAACAAGAATGTCTCCACTCACCTGATCGGCAACATCAAACAAGGTGAAGGTGGGGTGGGAGCGAGGGAGGGAGCTGGGGGGCGGCAGCAGCTCTGGAGGAGAAGAGAGCCAGGCCCTTCCCTCATATCTGGTCCCACCCTGCTGTTGGCTGCCCCTCTTCCCATCACTCTGATCTTGCCCTGCCCTGCACATTTTCTTCTGGGCCTTCCGTCCTACCCGCAGGCCACAGCCCTGAGAGTGGTGGCTCTGGCCTTTTTGCCCTGTGCACCCTGGATGGTGAGTAATGCTGGGATGGGGTGGGGGGTTTTATGCCTATGGGGTCTGCTTGGGCCCGTCCCACTCACCCCCAGCCTGTGTCTGCCCCGCAGGGACACTGAAGCTTATGGAGGAGGCAGACAAGCTGCTTTGGTCAGTGCAAGTGGATCACCAGCTTTTCGCCCTGGAGAAATTAGATGTCACGGTGAGTGGAGCAGAGCAGAGCATTCTTGCCTCCTTCACATGACGAGATGAGATTTAAAATAGTCACTCCCAGTTGACTCCCAACCTTTATCTTACGTCTCTTTAGAGATGCAGAGTAAGAGGAAACACATTCAGATGGTCTAAATCCATCTGATGTGAATTTGTTTCCTCTTTACTTTGCAGTGTTTAACACCATACTGTGCTGAGGAAAATCTATCATTTCTATACCTGTCGGTAGAAGTAATAGCCCCAAAGAAAAACGAGTTACTATTAGAGTCTAAAAGTGAGTTATTAGTCCCAACTCCAGACATGTATTTCAAAGTTTTTCTTTTCAATATGTGAAAAAGAAAACAGTGCGCCTGTTCAATCGCACGGTGGCCTGTGAATCAGCAGGTGGGCGCCACCCCGATGCGTGCTTGATGCTTTAGGGGCATGAGGTTTTGAAGGCAGGTGGAACGGGCTGGGTCTGAGTCCTTACTCTGCTGCCTCCTGGCTGAGGGTCCTTGCGTGAGTGACTTTATGCTGTACGCTGGATGACACTGGGAATGATAACGCCAACTCCCTGGGGTTGTTGTGAGCATTATGCACAGCGCCTCATTCGACAGCCCCTTTTGGCCTACCACGCGGGAAACGCCCTTCCCCAGCTCGCAGTTTGTCAGCCAGAGTCAAGTATGTAGCTCCTTCATACTCATCCACCTGCCATCATCAAATCTCTTTCTACAGCGACCTTGCCACTCCTACCGTCTTGTCTCTGGCCTTTCTTTTTCAGGGCAACGGGCACGAGGAGGTAGTTGCCTGTGCCTGGGATGGACAGACGTACATTATCGATCACAGCCGCACTGTCGTCCGCTTCCAAGTGGATGAAAATATCCGTGCCTTTTGTGCAGGTGGGACCCCTGCCGCAGGCCCCCTCTCTCACACACTTAAGTTGGATAAGCATGTTAGATAAATGTTTCCCTCTCGGTTCCACTCGACAGATCCCCGATGCAAGTCTTCATGAACTCATAGGTTCCTCAGCTCTCTCCTTTGAGGGTGATGGGTGGGCGCTACATTGCCATCTTGACAGTTTTAAATAAGAAGAAATAAAAAGCAATGAGTTCTCCATCTCTGAATATTTTAAAGGATGGAATGAGTTCTTGTCATCTATGTCTGGGATGTGTGAAGATATCAGGAAGTTCTTTTCCATCTGAGCATGCCAGAACTCTCTGAAGAAAGTTCTCCCAGAACATTTTCATTAGTTCTAAATCAGGGACCTTGGAAGGCTGCACTGACTCCTTGGGTGACATGGGGATGTGTTTGGTTACTAAAAATGAGAAGAACCAAGTGGTGCTCTGGAGTGCACACTCCGGTGACCTGAAAGGTTAATCCATATTCCTTGGAAGAAGAGAGCGACACCTCCGAGAAGCCTTACTTTCCAGCCACACTGTGTTACTCTCCCCCTTGGACTAGCAAGGCTCTCCCTCATTACTCCAGGGATGTCTCTAAGACGGGAAAATCAACAAATATCACCTTTTTGGATGCTGTTCTGCCTAGGTTTTTTTTTTTTTTGCCATTTTTTAAAAATTTCAGCCTATTATGGGGGTACATATGTTTAAGTTACATATATTGCCTTTGCCCCACCCGAGTCAGAGCTTCAAGCGCGTCCATCTCCCAGACGGTGCGCACCACACCCGTTAGGTCTTTATATACCCATCCCCTCCTCCCTGTCTGGTTTTTGTTACTATGCTTTTTCCATATCTGGTACGGGACAGATATTTTCACGTCTTACGTATTTTCCTGGGTTCCCAACAAAGGAAGAAATAGAAAGAGGGCCTTTGGTTCTTTGCCTGATGGCAGTGGGGGGCCAAAAGTGCTGACTCTGAGGTCTGTGTCTTGCTCTCTGATTGCCCACAACGGGGACAGGAACTTGTTGGCCTTTGTCTCACTGCCCACATCTTCCAGGCCTGTACGCCTGCAAAGAGGGCCGCAACAGCCCCTGCCTCGTGTACGTCACGTTCAACCAGAAGATCTACGTGTACTGGGAGGTGCAGCTGGAGCGGATGGAGTCCACCAACCTGCTGAAACTGCTGGAGGCTGAGCCGGAGTACCGCAGCCTGCTGCAGGAGCTGGGCGTGGGTGAGTACCAGGAAAGCCAGGCCTGCGTGCCCAGGAGACCCGCAACCTCTTACCCGCCCCTTTCTGCCCTGCAGATCCTGAGGACCTCCCCGCAACCCGTGCCCTGCTTCACCAAACCCTCTACCGCCCGGCCCAGCCAGCACAGCGCGCCCCCTCAAGCCTCCAGGATCCCCCCTAGCTGGACCTGCCCTCGCAGCTGGTGAAGCACCCCTCTGAGCCCCGCCCCCACCCCCAAAGGCGTCCATGATGTTGGCAGGATAGGGAATATATATCATAGAGGAGCAGGATTTCACTCTGGGCATGAAAGATGGCGGCAACCCTAAGATGACTGCAAACTATAAACTCCGCGGTCTTTTTGGTGGGGAAAAAAAGACAAATTGACTCTCTATCCATTCCTCATGGAGCTCACCTATCACAGCAGCAGGGTCATGGGACCCTGGCCTTGTCCCAAATCATCTGGAATGTGCCACCTCCTCCCCCAGGCTCCCTACTCTCACCATGTAGAAAACAGAGACTTGTTTGTGAGGAGGAGCTCCAATCTTTTGCGTGGCCCCAGCACGCTACGGGAACCAGGCTTTGGGCCCAGGGCAGCAGTGGCGGTACGGGCTCCACCCCACCCTCAGCACCATCTGTCCTGGCACAGCTCCAAGCCATTGACAGTGGGAATTATTGCAGGAATGGCAAACTCTTTGTTTTGAGGGGTCTTTCCGGATATTTGACAGTCTGGTCTGCCTTTCGTTCCTAGCAACACAGAGATGATTTTCCTCCATTTACCGAAGCAGCTGGGTCAGTGTTTTCTCACGTTGCTCAGTCCTTCAAGTATCCTGTGGCTGCACGGGCCTTGCTCCCATTCCCCCACCCCAAACGAATTATTGCCTGTGAGACAATAGACATTTAAAATTGGATGCAGGTTCAGAATTATATCTTGGGCCATTTATGTTCCATCTGCCTCTGGTTCTCTGTGCTCCAAATCAGCATTTTGCAAATTGTAGGCTGCAATCCTTTGGTGGGTTGTGGCTGGCATTTTTGAAAGAAGTAGGGTAGAATAAAGTAAAATGGAAAATAACGGAATCCATGGCTCACAGCGTAGGTATTATTTTGTTACACTGTGTGCATGTGTGTGTGCCGAGCGCACTGTAAAGTGTATTTCCCACTGTGAGCTGTGGGCACAGGAGTTTGAAGGCCATTGCTCCCGATTATACTGACCCCGGTCAGATGAGTCCACCTGGGGAGGGGCTCACGTTCCCATTTCCTCTCTGTATGGGAATAAGGGCAGAGATATCACTCAGCTCTTGATAGGCAGGGAGGAGGACTAGAGACGAGCGTCAGCGTAGAGAAATAAGGGTTTATTCCAATGGGGAAGCAGCTGAGTCGGGGGCCTGCCACTGGGCCTGGGGTCTGCAGTCACAGAAGCAGCAGGAGGCAGACAGGGAGAAGGACACAGTGAGACCCAGGCAAGCGGAGCTTGTGGAGCAAGGCAGTGAGGGACAGGGATTTGAGACCAGGTGCCATGACAGGTGATGAGTGAGGCCCTCCCTTTCCTTGTGCGAGCAGGGGAGTCTGCCGAGAAAGGTGAGGCCAGGCGTCATGGGGCCGCGTCCTGCTTCTCTAATCCGATCCTACTCCAGGCTCGAGATTCTATTCTCAGCCCAAGGGCCCTAGTTCCCTGGTTCAGGTCAGTTATACCATTGTCTTTCTCTACCCCAATCCAAGATTTGAGAGACTCGAACCAGCCAGAAAAACAGGGGTCTGGCTTCTTAAGGTTTGCATTCTTCTTGAAGTCAAAAGAGCCTTAGTCTTCTTGCTTTGGCTCAGAGCCTGGCAGAGGGATGGAAAGCCACTGATTCCAGGACCAAGCAAGCTTAAGCTCAGGAGACTAGAGATACGGGGCAGGAAGAAAGCTTAATGAGGTGGCTAGTTGTAGAACAAGAAAGGATACTGGATAGGTTAAGTTCAAGTGCTGGCAAGCCCACCATCCTTTCCACCACACAGGGGCCGTTCTCTACAGGGCTCTTCCACACACAGCCCCAAAGGTCAGGGGTGCAGTGGGTACAGAAAGCAAGTGGAGAAGGATTAATACTTGGAGTCAGTATCAGAGGTATATCCAAGGTTTCGCACAGAGTAATCCAACAAAAGCTGGCATCAGGTATTGCGACCCCCAAAACGGTAACTAATAAAGGCTGTCAGCCTTCTGAGCTGGACATTCCCGCACTAACTCACCTTCTCTGCTGTATTGAATTATTCTGTGTCACGTTATATCCCCCTGCTGTGAGCAGACATGCGCAGAATCAGAGAGGCGGCACCAGAAGGGCCAGGGACCCGGCTGGGGAGGTGTGGCAGTCTAGTTGCGAGAGATGTCGGGCCCCAGAAGGTGAGGAGAGATGTGGGGTGCAGGCAGTTGCGTAGAGTTTGGGGAGGGCAGGCGAGAATAGCAGTCGGCGCAACCTTTGGCTCAGGCTGGTTCCTGCCATGCTGAGGGCCAAGAGGGTACCCCGTTTTGCGTAGGACCCTTTCTGCAGTCCTGGTTGACTGTGCTCGCCTTGGAAGGGGAATGAGAGGACAGGGGCACCAGACCCCTGGAATCAGGGGCCCTCTGTGAAAACTCCCAGGGGACAGGACAGCTGCTGAGAAGCAGAGGAGTGTGGCCGGCTGAGGGAAATGGGGTGGGGGTCAGGGTGGTAATAAAAGGGACAGATACAGTAGTCCCCAGCCACCTGGCTCTAGCAGCCCCTTCCCCACCCGGCTCTTTCCCTAAGGCAAGGTCTTTCCCTGGGGACGGACTGGGGCAGTGGTCACTGGCCAGGCTCTTGGCAGGAAGGCAGGAAGGGCAGCTCCGAGCACGGGGCCCTCAGCCGCAGCACTCCACGTTCCAGGTCGATGCAGCACTGTGGAGTGTGGGGCAGGTAGCGTGAGGTCACCTCAGCAGGTCACCTGCCTCCCTGCCCACTCTTTTTTGTCCCCCCCACTAACCACAGCTTCCACCTGCTCTTTGCTCCACCCCCAGCCCCATTTACCTGGACCCCACAGGGGGGACTCGGTTCTCTGGATTTTTCACTTACGGGTAACTAAGGAACCTCTAAGGAAGCGAAGAGACTCGCACATTTCCAAGTCTCTCAGAACCTGGTCCGTGCTTCCACACCTGCGCCCTCTCCCTCTTTTTCCCAGCACTTTGGGTCAGGCCCCGAGTGTGGGTGCCTTACCTTGAGAGAGAGCAGGGTCTGCAGCCCCAGACAGAATTCAGGACTCTCGACATCTGCAGGAACCATTTGAAAACAGAAGGGACTGAAGGTGCCAGTGGTCACTGCTGCCCTCCTCTCAGCCCTCACCCCTTCTCTGCCCCCACGTCCCCCGCGCCCCAGCTCTGAGGACGTTGGCACAGATTGGGGATAACCAGAGCGTCTCTAGGGCACCTTGTGCTGGCAAGGGCTGAAAGTCTCTGCCTCTGCCCCACCCGGAAGGGAAAGGCAGAAGAGGTGAGAAGCTGGGCCGTCGAGGAGGGAGGACTTACCCACCACCTGCGCTGAGCAGGCCACGGTCTCCTGCCCTAGCTGTAGCTCCAGCTGCTCCACCTGGGTTGGGGGCTCAGGTGCCAGGTCCCCAGCTGGGACTTCTAGGACCCTCTTCCCTAACCTGGGGTTGGGAAGCAAGGGTTATGGCCACCAGTGCCCCCACCAGCTCACCCACTGCCATTAATCAGCTAATGTCCCTGTCTACTGTACTTTGGGTTCTCCTCCAATACTTCCACAGGGCTAAATCCTTGTCTTCTCTGCCAGAGTCTCCTCGCCGCTCTTTTCTTAAATAACAGCTTTACTGAAATATATACCCTAAAATTCACCCTTTCAGAGTGTCCAGTTCGGTGGGTTTTAGTATATTCACAGAGTTGTGTGCCCCTCCCCCACCCCATCCATGTGTTTGGGCCACACTCTTACCCCAGGCGGCTGAGGCAGCCCGCGGAGATCTGATTGTGCTGGGTGCCTGTGTCCACGGCCACTCTCAGCAGCTGGTCCCGGCACTGAGGAAGAGGGATCATGGTGGATCATGAGTGCCCAGGAGGAGGGACTGGGGTTGGGTCCTTCAGTTTTCCCAGCCCTTCGATGGTTCCCTTCTAGGAATGAGCGGAGGGGATAAACCGAGTCTTTGCTTGTTTGTTTCCTTGTTCTTCATAGAGTGAAATAAACGGGGTCTTTAAAACTGATTTTTGTACGATTATTACGAGTGAGGCAAAATTGACTCCCAGATAAAGGAATCAAACAAGGAAGTGGAACTATATATGGTGAGTCCATAAGTTTGGGAAAAATCTGGCCAGAAATGGAGATGCTTGTTTAGAGGAATCCCTGGGAGGCTGGAGCCTCCTGGCTGGAGAACTCCAGGTTGGGAATAGAGGAGGGACGAGAAGACTGGGATTCCTTGCTGGGAAACTCAGACGTGGATAACCAAGAGGTCCACCGCTGGAAACCAAGGAAGACAAGTTCACTTTCTTTGGGATATATATGAACATTTTGGTGTACATGTGAAGATACACACACCCCCCAAGTTTTCTCATTCCAAACATTTATTGGACACCTGCTGTGCATGAGATATATTACTGGAAGGCATGTCAATGAATGCTGTTCTTCAGGAGTCTAAGGGAGGTAAGATGTTACTACTATATGGTAGAAAGTTTTAAGGTCTGTAAGAGGATGTGAGCAAAGTGCCTAGAGGTTGAGAGGGAGAAAAGGCTGTTTCTGACTGGGGAAATCAGGAAAGGTTTCAAGGAGGAGGTAACATCTGAGCTGGGCCTTAAAAAGTTATAGAAGAATGTGGGGATAGAATGATTGGAAAGCAAGAAGAGAGCCATCCAGACAGAAGAAATGCTGAGCAAAGATGGCAGCAGAGGACCAGTGGGCATTTATTGGGAATGGTTCAGTAGGGACTGGGCAGTTAAGTGGCTCCAGAGATGACAAGGCTGTCGCCTTGGCGCGCATAAGCTTATTCTAGGAGAGTTGCTTTGTCCATTCATGCACACACCATTTGTACATGTAGAGCACACTGAAGAGTATTTAGGTATTCACATTTAAATATTATACTTTGATCAAGGAAAGGGGGTAGAGTAATGATGGTGACTGATGGAACTGCACAGATGGAAGATGGGGTGAGGCAGGGAGGAAAAAAGATAGAGGTCCCCATATTTAGGTCCAGGCTATGGGGACAGTGCCTTTTCTCCTTCCTCTCTCCCTTACCAGTCAGGACAGAAAGGAGCCAGCTGCAGGGTAGGGTTGTTGATGAAAGTCGCTGCCTAGGAGTCCTCTTACCTTGCAGTTGACCAGAAGAGCTGGGATCTCTGCCCTGCTGGTCTTCCGGCTTTCCTGGCCATGAGTCAGGGCTTGCACCAGGGGAGACTCCCCCAGAAGCCGACTCTGGTTTCCCTCCACTAGGCGTCTCTGGATCACACTGTGTGGCTGCTGGCTCCATCACAAAACATGAAGGTAGGCAAGTCTAAACCCAGGTATCCAGGCCACTCGGTCCCCGCCTTAGCTATCCCAGGATGCCCTCATGAGCCCCACCCCAGACCTGAGTCTCAGTGAGAAAGTGGCAGAAGCTTAGACAAGGATCCCACCAGTCAGATAATTAAAGCAGTGAGCCCCAATATCAGATCATGCCATTTTTCTAGGACTCCAATAGATTGCTCAGCAATAAAGAAGGGGGAAGAGTCACGCTTGTAATCCTAGTACTCTGGGAGGCTGAAGCGGGAGGATCGCTTGAGCTCAGGAGTTTGAGACCAGCCTGAACAAGGGTGAGACCCTGTTTCTACTAAAAATAGAAAAAATTAGCTGGGCATGGTGGCTTGTGCCTGTAGGAGGCTGAGGCAGGAGGATCGCTTGAGCCCAGGAGTTTGAGGTTGCTGTGAGCTAGGCTGATGCCACGGCACTCCAGCCCAGGCAACAGAGCGAGTCCCTGTCTCAAAAAAGAAAGAAGGAAAGAAAGAAATGGGAGGAGGAGAACGGTCCATTCTAGGTTAGACCTATTGGCTGAACAGATATTTCAAGAACTAGTATTATGATTAGGGGAAATTTTATCTCAAACCTATATCACTATTTTTTTTACTAAGAGGTTTATTTTTTTCTTACCCTCTGACCTCATCCTTCAATGGGCTGCAGATCCCAGGGTTGATGGTACGATGAAAAGAAGTAACAAAGTCTTCAGAACTAGGGTGCTAGGAGTCGTCCTTGACCTCTCCATCCACAACCACCCCACCCTGTCCAGTCGCTTCCTAGATTTTGCCAGTTTCGCCTCCTGTCTTTACGGAGTTCATCCCTCCTTTCTGCTCCTGCCTGTGTCCCAGCCTCCCCGCAGCTTCCTGATCACTGGAACACCCTCCTGAGTTCCTCAGAACCTGCCTCCAGGCCTGCTGTTTTCCAAACACACCTACTGGAAGCCTCAGACTAGCTTATCTAAAACCTTCGCTACTCGAAAGGGTGGTCCTCAGATCAGCAGCTTTAACATCACTTCGAAGCCTGTTAAAAATGCAGAGTCTCAGACCTACTGAATCAGAAGTTTCATTCTGACAAGATCCCCAGGTAGTTTGTGTGCACATTAAAGTTTGAGAAGCACCAAAGTAAAACAAACTAACCATGTTACTTCCCTGTTTTAAATGTATCAAGGATCCCCCCAGCCCCCCTCAATTGCTTACAGGATAGAGCCCAAACTTTTGAAGGAGGTCCATGGCCCAGGTGACCCAGCTGCTGCCTCCCGTCCCCCAGTATTGGCCCCAGCAACACCGCTCCTACCAGGCTGATTTTTGCCATGTGCCTTTGCCCTGTTCCCTCTCCTTCTGCGACTCTTCACACTTCATTAGGGAGAGAGGTTTTTATTTTAAGTGTGGGATTCCATGTGCATCCTGTAATTAGTGCAGGATTTACCTCTCCCAGCCTCCCCTCTCGGACCTCTTCATGCTCCTGCCCCGCACACCGGGCTGGGAGCCCTTCTCCTATCTCCCCTGGCCATGCTCCTCACAAATTTTGTTTTGTTTTGTTTCGTTTTTGTTATTAGAGACACGATCTGGTTCTGTCGCTCAGGCTGGAGTACAGTGGTGCAATCAAACTCCTGGGCTCAAGTGATTCTCCTGCCTCAGCCTCCTGAGTAGCCAGGACTACAGGTGTGCACCACCACACCTGGCTAATTTGCTGTAGAGACAGGGTCTTGATATGGTGCAGTGGCAAACAAACTCCTGGTTCTCCTATCTTGGCCCTTCAAAGTGCTAGGATTACACACGTGAGCCACTGGCCTGGCCTGTCACAAATATTATTTATGGATTTCACTCCTCCATCAACTCGGAGAGCCCCTGAGGTCTGTATCTCATTCATCTCTATATCCCAGGGCATGGCTCAACATATAGTCAGCACTCAATAAATGCTTGCTGTGCAATGACCATGTCCCCCAGGCTCCACCTGCCCTCCCTCCCTGGGAGCCTGGGATTGTTTTTAGACTCTTGGCTCAGTGAGGCCCTTGAGGTTGCTCGGCAGCAAGGCTGCCATGCCAGCAGGACACCCGCGCTGGGAAAGCGGAGAGCCCTGGGACTGGCCAAAAGAAGGGCTCTGCAGTTCCCATCTCCTTCCGCCTTTCCCACGGTGGACACAGGCTTCAGGGCTCTCCCACGGTTGCACAGTTTGCTCCAGAGCTATCCTGGGGAGGGAGACAATGGAGTTCTCCCTAACAGTTGTATCTTTGCTCCCAAAGCCACAGTAAGGGCCAGAGATCCATTTGGGAGATCCTAAGGTGGAGCGAAGAGGTGGGAAGCTCAGGTCTTTCTCATCAGAAGGCTGGGCCTGCCGCTCTGGGATGGCGGTGTTTATAGAGCATCTTCTCCTGGGCCACACGGGCGTAGGATGGTCCCCAGCAGATGTAGAGGCTATAGGGTTCTAGCCATTGGAGCCAAAGAACCTGCTTCCCTATTCCATCCCTGTTTCTCAGCTGTGCTTGCTGTGTCTGCAAGGAGGAGCAAGCCCCTGGCAGTTCTCTGAATTGAAGTCCTCAGACCACTCACTTTTCCCCTTTGGGGGCTGCTGGAATGTGGCTAAGGGATTGCCCAGCCTCCTGGCTGGGTTTCTAGAAACCCAGGCTGGGAGGGGTCTGGAAAGGTAGAGCTAGGTCGGGAGAGGCAATGAGGGGCTGCCTTGGCCCCCAGGTTCCCGGGACAGAAGCAGTTGCTGGGGTGGCCTCAGGCCAGCAGACATGCCTCATACCTCTCAGGGCGCCCTGCCGAGTACCTCCTCTTAGAGCCTCCGACCAGAAGAGGAGCGCGCGACCAGGGTGCTCCCAAGCCCTTCTACAGAGGCTTTCCTCTCTTCTCCGGCTCAGAGGCCAGATGTATTCCATATTCTCTGAATCCTGCGGCTCTTACTTCATCTCTCAGGCTAAATGGAGTACTAGCCGGAGGGATAACAATGGCGTTTTAGCTGGCGCCGTCTGGTAGCCAGGCACTGTTCTAAGTGCTTTGTACGTATTAGCTCATGTAAACTCTCCCAACAACCCTACAAGGTAGATACTCTTAATTTTGTCCTCGTTTAACAGATGAAGAAACTGAGGCACAGAGACATAAAATAACTTGCCCAAGTTAGCAAGTGGCGGAGCCAGGATCTCATCTCAAGCCAGTGGCTCCAAAGGCTCTGCTCTTAACCCCTGGCTCTCAGAGGGGACCAAGGCCTGTAGATGCAACTGTGCCCTGGCCCACCCAGCTCTGGAGGCAAAGCTGCTGCCAGGTGGAAGGAAGGAAAGGAGCCTGGCAGGGCCATTCCGCCTAGGAAGGAGAGCGGGCACACTCAAGGAGACCGGGGTGCGGGGAGAGCCATGTGGAGCCCCGATGCCCTGAAAAGAATGGAGACCCTCGATGCTCTGACTCTGAGGGGAAGGCACATGAAGGAACAGCCCTGGTATGAGGGAATCGGGGAGGGCAGGGAAGTCACAACCCTGAACTGGCCAGGCCCTTCCGGTCTTAATCCACTGCTCCAGAGGGTCCCTGGGTCCCTGTAGGCCCCTACTCCTACACAGCATAGCTCCTCACCACCCCCAAGCCTTGGGCTATCAGGGGAAAAGGTGGGGGAAGCTGAGCAGTGAGAACAGCGTCCCTCAGAGCTACCAAGCCATGGGGACATCCCCAGTGAGGAGCCTGAGAACGGCCAGGGTTAAGCCCTCGGGTTGGCAGGACCATCTCTCCCCCATTTCAGCAAGGGGGGATCCCAAGGCTGAGGGTCCACACTCCATGGCCCTCCCGCCCTGAGGAAGCGGAGGAAAAGGGCAGGGACTTCCCGGCTGGGCAGGGGAGAGGGCAGCCTCACCAAGTCCTTGGAGGTGCCGAGCCTCTTGAGGCTGTCCAGCGGGAGCAGGTCTGCCGAGTCCTTGTGCAGGAACTGGGTGGCCTGTTTGAGCCGGCGCTGCTGGCCCAGGTGGGCTCGGTCCCGAAGCTCTGCCTGCTGTCCCCTCCTCCTGGTGTCTCCCTCCTCTCTCCTGGCCTCCTGCCTCGCGCTCATGGCCCCTGCGGGGACGAGTGGGCTGGGGGCTTCTGAGGGGGCTTCCCCTGCGTCCTCGCTGCTTCTTGCAGCCAGCCTCCGGTCGGGGTGGCCGCTCCCCTTCTGACGGGAGGGTCTCGGCGGGAGGAAGAGAGGAAAGAAAGAAATCAGGTGCAGGAGCAGCGCGTCAGGCGCCAATCTCCCGAGGTTGCAGAGGAGGAGTGAGGCTCCAGCTGGAAAACGCAGCCCCAGGGCAGAGGGAGGGCTGGGAGGGCCTGCGGCTGCCGGCTCGCGCCGCGGCCCCGGTTCTGGGGTCCTGGCCAGAGCGGGCGGGGGAAGGGGTGTGTGCGTGCGCGCGGGTGTGAGTGACAGTGCTGTAAACTGTCAGGGCGCCGTGCCAGGGTGCTGGCGCGGAAGTGCGTGCACTGTGGGGGCCGCAGCCTGCGTGCTGTGTGTGTGGGACGCGGGCGGCACAGCCCCCTGCGGGTGGCCCCCGCCCTGCTCTGCACCCCAGGGCTGCCCGGCTGTGTCCTCCACCGGCGTTCTGTGCAGCCAGGGCTGGGGTGCGGGCCAGTAACTGTGTTCAGAGCACAACAGGGAACCACGAAAGGGCCCATCCCTCCTCTCCTCCCCCTCAACGCAAGAGGCTTCACCCTTCTGGGTCTCTCCCTTTCAGCGCAGCAGATGTCAGAGTCTTCAGCTAATTTACCCTGGCTTGTGTCCCAGGGGCTGGCAAAGATAGCCCTGAATCTCCCAAGTAGGGCCCCAGCTTCTCAATCTCCTTTATGTGAGTGTTCTCAAGTACTGCCTCTTTTAAAAAGTTATATTTCAAACATGCAGAAGTTATAAAGAATAATATAACTAATATTTTAATATTTTTTTTCTTTTTTTCTTTTCTTTTTTTTTTTAGAGACAGGGTCTTGCTCTGTCACCTAGGCTAGAGTACAATGGCCTGATCATAGCTCACTGTACCCTTGAATCCCTGGGCTGAAGCAGTCCTCCTGTCTTAGCCTCCTGAGTAGCTGGCAATACAGGCACAGGCTACCACACCCAGCTAACTTTTCTCTTTTTTTTTTTTTCAGATGGGGTCTTCCTATGTTGCTCAGGCTGGTCTTGAACTCCTGGCCTCAAGTGATCCACCCACTTCAGCCTCCCAAAGTGCTGGGATTACAGGCACGAGCCACCATGCCCAGCCACCAGTACTTTTTATTTACCACCTAGTAAATTAAATTAAGTTACCAATATGATCGAAGCTTCCTGTGTTCCTCCCCTTCTCCCTCCTGAATTTGGTATTTATCATGACCATATTCTTTATACTCTTTATACATATACATGTATATGTATCCTAAGCAATATGTCATGATTTTGCCACACCCACTGTATATATTCTTCTGCAATTTGCTCTTTTTTGCTCAGTATTTATTACTGAGATTCATCCATGAGATATGCATAGCTCTAGTTAATCTACTTTAACTGCTGTGTAATATGATATTTGAATATATAAATGCATTACATTCAGGAAATTTGGGTTATTTTTTATCTTTTGCTCTTACAAACAATGCTTCTATAAATATTTTTGCAAACATCTCTTGGGGCACCTGTGCAAGCTTAATTGCTGGGACATCAGATATATGTCTTTGTCTTTTTGGTATATTGCCAAATTGCCCTCCAAAGCATTTATACCAACGTACGCTCCGGACAGCGGTGTGTGGGGCTTCTCAGGTTCCACATCCTTGCCAGCACTTGGTGTCAGACTTTTGATAGCCCTGGCTCATCTGTCATCAGATTTTTCTCTCTAGCCTTTCATCTTTACCATCATAAAAATGCACTGGCCAAGCACCTGTCTATATGTGTGTTGGATGTCACAGGATTGAGTGCCCTACCCGAGCCCTGATCCCTAGGGGTGCCGTCTGACCCAGACAGCTCCAAGGCACATGCACATCAGACAAACCAGATGTGCACTGAGCTTCTGTGGACCAAGCCTCTTTGAGGCACTTTCACGACCACTGCAATTGTATGAGGAAGTTTTGCGTCATGAGCCCCATTTACAGGTAAGGAAGGCAAGTGTTATGGGTTAAACTGTGCCCCCCACAATGCTTATGTTAAAGTCTTAATCCCCGGTACCTGAGAATATGACCTTATTTGGGGATAGGATGTTTACAGACATAATCAGTTAAGATGAAGTCATTAGTATGAGCCCTAATCCGACGTGACTGTGTCCTTATTAAAAGGAGAAATTCAGACACAGAGAGAAATGCACACGGGGAGAACACCCTGTGAACGTGTACACCCTGAGACTGGGCTGACGCATCTACAAGCCTAGGAACACCCAGGATCACCAGCAAAGCACACGGCGAGGAGAGAGGCATGACACAGATCCTTCCTCACAGCCCTCAGAAAGAACCAAGCCCGCCAACACCTTCCCTGGACTTCCAGCTTCTAGAACTGTGAGACAATAAACTTCTATTGGTTTAGCCCCCAAGTTTGTGGTAATACTTTGTAATGGCAGCCCAGGAACCACTACATTAAGCCTTAGGGTACTTCCCCAAAATTCAGTTATTGTGTAGCAGAACCAGAAATGAAACCCTTGTGTTCTGTCTCCCAAGTGCTGTTCAGTTTCCACTGTGCCAAAAGGAGAATACGGACAGAAATGACACACATGGGAAGAAACCAAACCATGGTCTGATTCCATTTATCAAGATTTGTCCCACCCAGACCCAGGCTTCATCTAGACTTGGCTTTTGTGGAATTTTCCAGCTCCCTCCCTCGTCTTGACATCCATTCCACCGCGTTTGCCCGGGATAGAGGTCAAAGAGGATCCACTGATATGCTGAGCAGGTGTCCCGTAGGTGTTCCAACAGGACTACCTGTATGCACCCACGGGTCAGCGGTGACACACACAGTGTGATGCTGGGCGGGCCCCGGTGCTGAAAAGTATCTCCTCGAACTTACTTTATTCTTAGCAATTGATTTCTTAGGTTTGAAAATTCTCCAGCGTCTTCGAGAGTGCTTTATTAATTCCCCCCGTGGAGGAGCGATGCTGCGCTATCAGTGAGAGCGAGACAGCTCCGGGGCACTTTGCGAAGTTGCCTTGCGCCAGCCTGACACAGGGACAGGCTTGTCTCAGGACCTCCGGGGAGCTCAGGTCCGCACACCGCAGCCCGGGGAGGAGTGAATGTGCCTGTGGCATAGAACGGAGACTTCGGAGTTGAGGGTTTGGGTGGGGTGAGGCTGGGGACCTCAGCTGCTCTTTTCTAGCTGGACGGATAAGGCCTTTGCCGCCTGGCCCTGGGAGCCATTCGCGCTCAGGAAACGCCATTCTCTGGGACGTAGCTGTGGAACAGGAGTAGAGCTGGTGCCTTTGTTCCGTGACCCTAACTAATACCGTCTCACTACCATCTTGGGGTGGGACTCAGGTGAGGAGAATCACTTTTGCCTTTTCCTTTGCCTTGTTCCTTTGTTTCTTCCTTTGTAAATACAGGCGTGGTGTCTGTCCTTCCCCCAAATAGCATGGAGAATGGGAATGTTCCGGCAATACAAAGCTCTGAGATCTTCTTTCTGAGGAGCTAATAAATCCCTTTGATACGATGGTGGAGAACGCCAGGGACTGTTCTGAGACCAGTCTGTGTCCTCCACTGGGCTGCCTGTGCCATCGCCGTAGCTCACCTCCGTCCCCTCCCCTCATCATTTCTTTGACCTAACAGTTACAGAATTCAAAAACTCAATTTGTTAACAAGGAATAATTACATTGATTTCCAATGATGAGATACAGCGGGGAGAAACCTCCAGGAACACTATTCAGAAAGATTAAATTATTCAGCACTCGTTCTCCTCTGAATGAAGTTTCCCTTTATTCAGAAAAAAAAAATTTATTGAGCCAGGCATGGTGGTGCGTGCCTGTGGTCCCAGCTGCTCAGGAGGCCAATAGCGGAGGATCACTAGAGCTCAGGATTTTGAGGTTGCAGTGAGCTATGATTGTGCTACTGCTCTCCAGCCTGGGCAAAAAGAAAAAAAGTTGGTTTTAAAAAGTTTTGTAATTAATACAAACACACACACACACATATGTATTTAAGGCTAGTCAAATAAAGCAGTGGGAGCAGAGAAGGAACAAAGTGCAGGGAGATGGTCACGCTCCCCACAAGAAATCGGGTCTCTTAGGTAGGGGTCGTTGCAAAGGATAAGAAAATAATAGAAAATGGAAAATAATGGAAATAAAAGAATACACAGAGATGAAGGTATAGTTTTATAGATTTATAAAGATTATAGGCAAAGTGGGTACTCAGGGGGCCTTGTATCTCTACATCAATCACAAAAGGCCAAGAGTGAAGTTTTACATGAGCGTTTATAGGTACAGTGATCGGTTGCCAGGGGTAACAGATTTACGTAACAACAGGTGGTTCCTCTTAGGTTAAAAGTTTTTCAGAAGGCTTCTTCAGATCCCTTAACTAATTCTATCGATGTGAACAACTGGTTACAAAATCTTTCAAAGACTAACTTCTAAGTTCTAAGGTAACTTATCACTTAACAGAAGGGTTAAACAGAGATATAGTGGCTCCATATTTTCTTTATCAGGTTATAGTGAATTGAGACAGGTAGTCAGGAGTTTAAGCAGGAGCTGTCCTTGGGCTAATTGCTTTTAGCCACAGGTGTCTGTCTGTCAGGTGGGCACTCTTTGATCAGCTCTCATCCTGTGGCTCTTAGCAGACCTACTTTGCTTTTCAAAGCAAGTCCAAACGTCAGGTCTGAGAATCGTGGGGCCGTTATGGGATACAGCCAGCTAGTGATCTTTCAGAGATGCCCTCCTGAGGTGAAACAGCTTTCGATATGCAAACTAACACATTCACATATTCCTTCAGGGCAAAGCTCTGCAAAACTCCTGAGATGTTTCTGTCTTCAATATATTTATATTAATTTATGGAGCAACAACAAAGGAATCTGTAACAGGTTGTGATCAGTTAGTTGTAAACATCCCTGCACTCTGACCAGCCAGGAAAAAAATTTATTGAGCACCTACTATGTGCCAAACACTCAGGTAGGCCCTGGGTACACAATGGTGAGCCAGATGATGTCCCTGCCATCATGAAGTTCATGTTCTAATGGGGAGGGCAGACAATGGACTAAATTAATAATGTCAGGTGATGGTAAGTGCTGAAGAAAAATAAAATAGAGTAAGAGGACAGACAATGATGGAGGTGGTGGGGCTGGGCACGGTGGCTCATGCCTGTAATCCTAGTCCTCTGGGAGGCAGAGGCAGGAGGACTGCTTGAGGTCAGGAATTCAGGACCAGCCTGAGCAACAATGGGACCCTGTCTCTACAAAAAATAGAATAATTAGCTGGGCACAGTGGTGTGCCCCTGTAGTCCCAGCTACTTGGGAGGCTGAGGCAGGAGGATCACTTGAGCCCAGGAGTTTGAGGCTGCAGTGAGCTATGATGATGCCACTGCATTCCAGCCCAGGCAACAGAGTGAGACCTGTCACAAAAAAAAAAAAAAGAGAGAGAGAGTGATGGAGGTGGGCTGGGGGGAGTGGCTCCTTTAGAGAAGAAGACACTGATGCAGAGATCATTATGGAGAAGGTGGTACAGATCCCCAGGCAGAGGGTAGAGTGCAGGTGAGATAGGCTAGGCTGGGCCAGTCCTTGTGTCCCCACATCCCACCCCGGACATGCAGACGGCCAGCTCCTCCTGTGGCTGTCACTCACACCAGCAAGACTGGCTAGGGCACAGAGCATTACCTCCTGCTATGGAAAGAACAGGGCTAGCCTGTCTGCGCCAGTGTGGAACACGTTTCCTCACTGTCCTTGGCCAGCGCTCTCACTGCTGAATCTGACGGACCTGCGGGAGTTTGGGCTTCGTCTGCAGAACAGAGAACATGGAACACTGGAGCATGTTCTACGACTCACCGAGGGCTCTCACCGGAGGGCTATGGGTATGTGTTTCTAGTGATGATGAACGAAGACTGAGAATGGCGCAAGAGTTGAGATTTCCTTGGCCTTGCAGCATCCTAGGCCCTCAGGCTTGAAGGCCTTCTGAAAAACTTTCTGCCTTTAGATAAAACCAGCCACCTCTGGTGTTCGCCATCGGGTGACCATTATCAGTGATTCTACACTTGTCCTGTTGGATGAAATAGCCACTAGCCACGTGTGGTTATTGGGCGCTTGAGATGCAGCTAGTCTGAACCGAGATGTGCTGTGAGCATAAAATACACATTGGATTTCGAAAACAATACGAAGAATAATGTGAAACATCTCATTATTTCCAAATTGATTACATTGTTTTATATTGATAATATTTTAGATCTATTGGGTTAAATAAAATGCGTTATAAAAATTACAAAGCAGGGTGCAGCAGACAGAGCGGGGCGCCACGGCTCACACCTGTAATCCCAGAGACTCGGCAGGCTGAGGCAGGAGGATCGCCCGAGGCCAGGAGTTCAAGGCTACAGTGAGCAGTGATTGTGCCACAGCACTCCGGCCTGGGAGACAGAGCAAGACCCTGTTTCTAAAAAATTAAAACAAAAATAAATTTTAAAAACACATTATAAAACCTAATTTCACCTGTTTCTTTTTACTGTTTTAATGTGACAACTAAAAAAAATTAAATCACATACATGGCTCCATCCTATTTCTGTTGGGAAGCTCTGGTCTCAGTGGGTTTCCCGGCTCCCTTCCTCTAACCTCATGTAGCGTGCTCCAGCATCTCTGAACGCTATCAGCAGGCCTTCCTTATATCTAATCTAAATCCCCGCAGCTGTATTCAGGCCCCTGCCTCTTGTCCAGGTCTCAGGAGAGACCGAGATTAACTGTATCCCGCCATCCTTGAGAAAGCCTTTCACGCCTTTAAATATCTTGACATCTTTTCTTCTCAGCGTTCATTCCTCAAGGCTGCACAGTGCCAGTTCCTACCCCTGCTGGGAGGGATGGGGAGGAGGGCTCATGTGCCCAGTGAAATGACCGGGTCGAATGCCGTGCCACATAAGGAAATTCCCAGAATGTTCTCGATAGAATGGGTTATTCAGAGCTACACAAACAGCTCCCTTGAGCCCACGGAGGGTTAAGGGCAGCCAGCTCTATTTCAGGCTTTCTCCTCTGGGCCCGTCAGATCTGCTGAAGACAGGAATGAAGTTGTTTTCCGGAATTCTCCTGTCCAGCAAGGGCCCCAGGAACTCTGTGTCAGTTTTGAAATTTATTATCAAAAGAGGACACCCCTTGACTGCCACCCCAAAAAGGTAGATCTTCCAAAGACTACCAGGCTAGGACATTTATATTTGTGATATTGGGATGATTCTCTTATTTTACGGATGGCAAAAACCAAGGCACAGAACCGTCAAGTGGTTTGTCCCTATTGATGACAGCAGGCTGAGCATGGGATACTGAACTCAGAAGTTTGATTAAGAGTTCTGGCTGGGTATGGTGGCTGGGGCTGGCCTCATGCCTGTAATCCCAGCACTCTGGGGGGCCGACGTGGGAGGATGGCTTGAGGCCAGGAGTATAAGACCAGCCTGGGCAAAATAGCAAGACCCCACCTCTATGAAAAATAAATAAAATTAGCCGGGCGTGATGGTGCACGCCTGTAGTCCAAGCTACTCGGGAGGCTGAGGAGGGAGGATCATTTGAGCCCAGGAGTGTAAGGCTGTTGTGAGTATGATTGTGCCACTGCACTCCAGCCTGGGTGAAAAAACACAGTTCTAACCCTGTCATTTACTAACTGAGTGACCTTGGGTGAAGTGCTTAATCTTTTGGCATCTATTTCTTTTTATCTGCAAAACTGTAATAACACATAGAGTTGGTTTGATGTGTTTGGGGTTTTTTTTGTTTTTTGTTTTAGAGACAGGGTCTCACTCTGTTGCCCAGGCTGGTCTTGAACTCTTAGCCTCAAACGATCCTCCTGCCTCAGTCTCCCAAAGAGCTGGGATATTACAGGCACGAGCCACTACACCTGGCCAAGTTGATGTGAAGTTTAAATGAGAGGCAGAATAGCAAAAAATAGTAAATTCTATGCCTCAGTTTACCTTATCTCTAAAATAGAGATCATAACAGGACCTACCTGATAAGTGTTGTAGAATTAAATGGGTTGACTCATGTAAATCTCTCACTGACACGCAGTAAGTGCTGAGCAGATGTGTGCTGTTATTTGGGAGCTGTGTACACACACATGTGTGCACCCACACGCCTGCACACACATGTACATACACACTCAAACTTGGGTGCCGCTCCTCTTTGCTCTGGTAGTACAACGGGATTAGTTGTCTATGACATTGCTTCTCACCCTATTTTATAATTGTTTACTTGTCCATCTTCCCACTGGCTCCTAAGCTTTATAAGGGCAGGGCCCTTCTTTTCTCTTCTCTCTCTTATTATCCGAAGTTTGTTGAATGAATTTTCAGCAGGACACTCCAGGGGGCACGAGAGGAAACCTTCCGTGAGTGTCCTGATCGCCCTAGGGGTGAAACACTAGAACAGTCTGCGGCGCTCTCCGCCTGATACTTGCAGTCATGGAATCCACCTGATGCCGTGGGCCATGCTCAGGACGCCTTCCTGCTCTCCTCACTTTCCCTCGCTCCCGGTGACTTATCTGCCAGTCCCTCTCCTGCCCTGGGCTCTGTACCCCACTCCTAACCGTGCAAGTGCCCTCGGAAGTCTGGCAAAATTGCCCAGGTCCTTCCAAACGTTCTGGGCCTCTGGGTTCCAGCAAAGACGCCTGCCTTGCCTTTGCTCCGGCCTCAGCATCTCTCTCCCTCCCTCTTCGGTGCATTGCTTTCCTCTCCTGCTTCCGCGCCCCTCCGTTTCCCCCTCCTTCCTGCCCAAGCTTTGTGCCTGCACTCGGCCCCCTAGGACGTGACCTTCCCCGTCTAGGATCCTGAGGCTGAAGAAGTCAGTGACTGTTGTCTAGCAACCACGTCATGATACCTAGTGTCAATGTTCAATGAACACCCATGAAAAGAAAACAATGGTGGCCTAAGGAAAGTCACAGGTCAAAACTCCTACCCCGTTGGAACAATGGCGAGATGCAGCAACGTCGCGCGCAAGCACTCAGCATTTGTGAGGCTCTGTCCTGGAACCCGCGGACGATGTGTTGCCTCGGGGTTAGTAGATGGGCAACTATACACCTAGCACAGGAACCACTGAGTATCATGCTCAATAGGCGGCAGAGCTATTACGTCGTGTAGGGAAAACAGTAAATGCGTGTGGCTCTGCGGACAGCACAGCTGGGGGAGGGCTCGGTGGTAAAGGGGACACGCTGGCCGGCGCGGTGGCGGACACCTGTAATCCCAGCACTCTAGGAGGCCGAGGTGGGAGGATCGCTTGAGCCCAGGCGTTTCAGACTGCAGTGAGCTATGAAGACACCACTGCACTCTAGCTGGGGCCCCAGAGCAAGACTCTGTCCCAAAAAAAAAAAAAAAGGAAGGCCAGAAGATCCTGCGGAAAGGTGGGAGATGGGGGTGAGTTGGGCCTGCGGAGAGGATATTGGCTCTGATTGGTCATCTCAGGGAGCAATTAGATGGGACAACTTTGGCAGACTGTCAGATGAAAGGTGGTGCCTGGCCGCATGGCAGGGCCTGCACGAGCCTCGGCTTCCAGCACTCTCCGGCCCTGACCGTCGCTCAGGCTCCCAGCAGGTCAGGAACCTGAACTTGCACCGGCAACCTGGCTCAGGAGACCTAGATCTGGCTTGGGGAAGGGGAGGTGGCAGAAGGGGACGTGTTGGCCCAGCAGTGGCTCCGGAGGTCTCTGCGGTGGGATTAACTAACATCCAGGAAGCTGGGGGCATTCAGCAGGGCACAGGGTGTTCCGGGGAGTGCTGGGCACGGCAGGGGATGAGGGTGTCCATCCCTCCATCCCTGCTCCCCTCTCAGATCTGTCCTCCAACTGTGGTGAGAGAGCGGGTCTCTAAGGCAGGCCCAGGTTACAGGGGTCCCCACTCCACCCCACCGAAAGCTTTCAGGACCTCCGGATTCATTAGTGCACGGGGGTGGGAGCTGGGGGCTGTTCATGGTTGCCAGCCAGGTATACGCCGGTCGGCAGGGGCTTGCCTTTTAGGGTCCCCAGGCCCAGGAAGACATATGCTTGTTATTGCTGTCCCCAGCTCTCCACAGCCTACTGGAGCCTGGGAACTTCAGGAGCCTTGCTTCTGCGTCTCTGGCCGGCTGATGGACAAGAGGCTGCCCCGGAGAGCAGGGCCGCAAGGGGTTCGGTGGGGGTGGACGGCCTGGCTCGAGGCCGGGAGCCTCGAGGGGGCTGGGGGTCTGTCGAGGCAGGAGTCTGTGTGCGTGCCGTCCCCCCAGCTAAGGCCAGGGAGTAGGCGGCTTGCTGTCAATACTCCAACGGCTTCCTTCCTCCCCCCACCCCAAATCTTCATGCCAGGGCCTCTCACGCGAGGTGGCAAGTACCCTGGGAAGCAGGGTGACAACACAGGCCCCGGAGTCCCTGCTCCCAACCCGCTGCCTGTTGTCGCACCAGCAGGGCAGGGCGCCTGGCTTTGTGGTCAGAGCAGGTGGCCGTATCAGGGGACTTGACTTTGCCCATCTGAAACCGGAGCGCGTTAGACTTGTTTTCTTTTTTGTTTTTCCCAGCTTGGAAGAACACACCGGCTAGACTTGTTTTCTAATAGTCTGCCCAGTTCTGACATTTTTGGGTCCTGTGTAAAGGGAACCCCTCTTTTCCACCGTCACTCTTAACCAGGAGTGGGGAGAGTGGCACGTTCCCGGGCCCCGGCCCCCCCATGGACTCAGTTTCCCCTCCTCCCAGCCCCGCCGCGCATGGGGGCAGAGGCCACAGGGACCGTGGGACACAGCTGTGGATCTGGAGCTAGAAGGAAAGCAGGAAACTCTCCACACAAGTTCTCCTGTTCCTCTGTATTACACAATTATTTTTAATTTAGATGAAATTCACATAAAATTCACTGGGTTCTATATATGTTTTGGTCTCACTATGTTGCCCAGGCTGGTCTCCGGTTCCTGGGCTCAAGTGACCCCCTGCCTCACAGCACTGCTCCCGGGCCCCAATTTGCCCTCGTAGAGTGTGCGGTTCAGTGGCGTTTAGTTCATTCATAATGTTGTGCAACCACTGCCCCATCTAGTTCCAAAATATCTTTAATTCCCCCTCCTCCAGCTCCTGGTAACCGCGATTTACCTCCCAGCTCTGCGGGCTCGCCCAGTCTGGGTGATTCACGTAAACGCAGGCGGACAACACGCGCCTTCGTGTGTGGCTCCCGTCACACAGCTCAGTGTTTTCAACGTTCACCAAAGCGCGTGTCAGCACTTTATTCTTTTTTTTTTTTTTTGAAACAGTCTCACTCTGTTGCCCGGGCTAGAGTGAGTGCTGTGGCGTCATCCTAGCTCACAGCAACCTCAACTCCTGGGCTCCAGCGATCCTCCTGCCTCAGCCTCCCGAGTAGCTGGGACTACAGGCATGCGCCACCATGCCCGGCTAATTTTTTCTATATATTTTTAGTTGTCCAGCTATTTTCTTTCTACTTTTAGTAGAGACGGGGTCTCGCTCTTGCTCAGGCTGGTCTCGAACTCCTGAGCTCAAACAATCCACCCGCCTTGGCCTCCCAGAGAGCTAGGATTACAGGCGTGAGCACCGCGCCTGGCCTGTGAACGAGGATTGACAGCTTCATTTCCAGGGGCCTACAATGTGCGGACACTTTGCAGTTACGTCACTTATTTAATTTATTCCACTTATTTATAACCTAGGGACCGAGTGGCTCCTGTTGTACAGATGAGGAACCCGAAGGCCAGAGGGGAACAGTGACCTTCCCAAAGGTCACAGAGCTGGCTAGTGGTTAAGCCAGCGCTGGAACCCTGTGTTGTGTCCAGTCGCAGGTGCCTGCAGGGCTTGAGCAAAGTGGAGACGAAGAGTCGTGGGCAGGAGGCCAAGAGAAGCCCAGCTGGGGCAGACCACCACCGTGGGGACGTGACGGGGCAGGAGGAGGTGAGGGAGGGCCCCCGCATACTTCTCCCCTCCACCCCATCTCCACCCCAGCCAGGGTCAGCGCCGTCCGGCTATGGCATTTGCCTGCCTGCACCTTAGGCCATGGCTTTGACTCCCCCAGAGCAAAAGCTGGGGCGTCTGGGTCACCTGCAGCACAGGCCCAAGGCCCTGAGGGAATGCTGGGGGCGGCCACCCTCTTACCTCGGACCTCTGCGACGTTCCACTCCTGCCGCTCTGCCGAGGCCAGGCTCGCCTTCCTGGGCCTGACTCTCCCACACTCCAGCGCAGCCTGACCTGACCTGTCCTCCCCCAGACCCGGCGTGGGGACCAGCGACCACGCAGAGCTATACCGGGCCTCCGTCTGGAGGTCAAACGGTCCGGGGAGGGTGTGGGATTGAGGTTATTTTTGCCAAAGGGGCTTTCTGTGCCCAGACTCGCTCCAGACGGGTTATCACAATGGAGGCAGCTTCTTACCCACATTTCTCACAGCGCCTCTTCCCGACCACATGCGCTCACCTTCTTCCTCCCCACGCCTCCTCCTCCCCTTCGAACCGGAGCCCCCTCAGTTCTCCCTGCCCCAGACCTCCCACCTGCTGTGAGCGGCCTCCAAGGAAGACATAACAATTTAGAGTTTCAGTAGCGTCTCCAGGAGCCTGGGGTACAGAGGTGGCTTGAGGTTGGAGTGATGATGGACCGGCTGTTCCCGAGAGGCAGGGTCCTTCTGCCCCCCGCGGGCTTCCTGCTGAGGGGGCAGTGACTGAGAGCGCTCGCGCTTGGGGGTCCGGGTGCCCACCATGACTGCCGCCCATCCAGAGGCTCCTCTAGGTGTGTCCAGGTCTTCTCTTCCTCTTCTTTGCCAAAGTTTTGCCAGGTTGTGCCTTGGAGAGATGGTGGAGGGGCAAGGCAACCCGGTCCTCTATCAGGGTCTGGTAATCCCTTATGAGGTCCCGGCTGAGGGGCGCACTGGGCAGTAAGGCCAGCCTCAGCACCTTCTCCTGGTAGTGAGGCAGAGGGTTTGGGCAGGGCCAGCCCCTAGCGAAATTACTGGGAAGTGGGTTGGGCATGAGCTGGAGGCCCTGGGGTTCAAACCTCCCACCAGCAGATATGTGTCGGTACCTGTTGGGGGCAGGGGGTGGAGAGAACAGAAACGTCAAAGGCGAGGTCCAGGCGCCTTGCGGAGGGTGAGAGAGGAAAGCCTGGCGCTGCCTCCCACCCCGAGTGAGGGAAGGACGCTGATCTACACCAGTGGCCTGCACCCTGGTGTGTGTTTTGACATTAGGCTGGTGACCTGAGTAGCCAGGAACCTTCCACCCCTTTGACATACTGTGTATGATATCACGATCCAGATTCTAAGTCCTTCAAGTCCCCCCTTCTCTGCTAATGGGAAGACCAGTGAACTCAGTGCACGTGGATTCCAACCTAGATCAGTCGCACTCCAGAAGCCCTGCTTCCTCTGCCATCACACACATTTATTGAGTGCTTACTGTATGCTAAGCACTGTGCTAAGCTCTTTTTATAGATAATCATATTTTTCTTATACTGCCTTCATAGGCCATCACTTTTTATTTTTTTTTGAGACAGAGTCTCACTCTTTTGCCCAGGCTAGAGTGAGTGCCATGGCGTCAGCCTAGCTCACAGCAACCTCAAACTCCTTGCTCAAGCAATCCTTCTGGCTCAGCCTCCCGAGTAGCTGGGACTACAGGCATGCGCCACCATGCCTGGCTAATTTTTTTCTATATATTTTTAGTTGTCTGATTAATTTCTTTCTATTTTTAGTA
>CAUYSK010041240.1:0-43824 GCA_963575035.1 Avahi laniger | reverse complement strand
CCTTGTCGTGGCAGGGGCCGTGGTGTGGCAGTGGCTGTGGTGTGGCAGAGGCTGTGCATGGCAGAGGCTGTGGCGTGGCAGAGGCTGTGCATGGCAGAGGTCGTGTTGTTGCAGAGGCCGTGGCATGGCAGTGGCTTTGCGTGTCAGAGGCGTTGCCTTGGCAGAGGCGGTGCGTGGCAGAGGCGGTGGCGTGGCAGAGGCTGTGCTTGGCAGAGGAGGGGTCGAGGCGGAGGCGGAGCCTGCTCGAGCGCGTCTCCAGGAACGGAAGGGCGAAGGGATGGGACAGGGGGTACACTCCACTGTGGATGGCTGTGGCCGTGGCGTGGCAGAGGCTGTGCATGGCAGAGGCCGTGCCGTTGCAGAGGCTGTGCCTGGCAGAGGCTGTGGCGTGGCAGAGGCTGTGTGTGGCAGAGGTGTCGTGGCAGAGACCAAGCCGGCTCCTCACACTCCTCTCCCTGTCCGTGCGGCTGCTCAGGAGACTTGGGAAGATTTTGGCGTCCGGCATTCTCTTAGGTAGATGGGCGAGGTGTCTCTCCTGTCATCTTTGCTGTCAGACCCTGTTACCATCAAGCAAGATGCTAGAAGAGATCGAATTTTGTTTTGCTAGGAGCACAGGTGGCGAGGCTCTTGTGAATCTTCAGCTGCTACCTGGACTGTCTCGCTTAACGTGATGGGCAAACTGTGGAGAGCAATGAAGTTAAACATTAATGCGCGGGAGAAACACTTACAGATGCATTTTTGGTAGACAGGGCTGGTGACCGTGCCGTGGAAACCAGTCAGACTTTTCCTTTCTGTTCACATCTCACACATGCTCTTGCCCCCGTGTCGCTGGGTCCCACCAGGACACCAGCCCAGTCACCCTTGGTGTGAAGGTCGACACACAGAGGATGAACTTGGATTGCCTGCACCTGGTTTCGGGGTGTTCTGCAAACGCGTATCTGACCCTGGCTGTATTACGAGCAGTCAGCAGGAGGTGTGGACGGCAGGTGACAGCCCCACTGTTGTTCCTCACGTCGCAGTGGCTCTCGAGCCAGGGCCTCCTCACAAGCACCCAGCCCACGCCCGCCCCCCGCAGCTCGTTCCTGGACCACGCCAGCTGCGGATGCGCCGTCGCTCAGAAAGGCTGCGTTTGCCTCTCGCGTGTTGTTGCTCCAAACTGGGCCATTAGGCAGGACTTCATCCATCAGGGAGGGTTTCTGGAGGGTTTCCACGGTGACAGGGAGTGTGTGCAGCTGTGGGTGGGAAGTGTGGCCGTCTGTCTGTCTCACCCACGTCCAGCTCTGAGCATACGTGTGGGCTGGAGACCATGCGGCCCAGGAAACAGCTGGAATGAGCTTATGAGTTATGAGTTTGCTGGACAAAAGTTAAGCTTTTAAAATGCTAACTGCATATTTTGCAAAATAAAAAACCTAGTGCCATGTATTTGTGATCACAAAGCTCTGGGTGAAAGGCTGCTGCATCCTAAAAGATTTTGTCCTACGTTGTCACTCGCGCGATGAACAGCAGTTAAATTGTGTGTTGAACTCAGTTGCTTCCAAGGAAACAGTTTTCTAATTATTGAAGCTATCTTTCAATGATACTGGAGATTAAATCTTTTCAAATTCTTGTAAATTAGGGATTTTTTAAAAAATAGAATTCTTGCTGAGTTTATGAAATCTTGGGGTTTTTTTCCTCTGACTTTTAGAAAAACTTCCTTTTTAAATCTCCCAAGTTTTAAATGTGCAGATATGGGAAGGGTGTATATTACTGGTGACTCTGTGTTCAGGGGGCTTCGTGATCCAGATGAGAGGGGACTGCTGTGCATATAACCCAGCAAATATGACTTTTTGAAACTAAATACCAAGGAAGAAGCCAAAGGTATTCACAAGGGGGTCAAATATGATCAAAGAAACACCGTCTTTGGAGAATCACAGCTAATCCAGGTGCAGCAATAAGGCCAAAAAGACACATTAGCTGAAAGCTCTCATATAGAATATGTGCCCAGCTATAAGGGATGGGATTCCCAACATCTATGTATGTCAATTTTTGATACCATCAGAA
Source organism: Avahi laniger (assembly GCA_963575035.1). Classification (NCBI taxonomy): domain Eukaryota; kingdom Metazoa; phylum Chordata; class Mammalia; order Primates; family Indriidae; genus Avahi; species Avahi laniger. Next base: position 41,784 of record CAUYSK010041240.1, on the reverse strand, counting down.
ATCTGCGTACATAATTTCATTCAACATTTATTAGTGCATAGTATTTTTATGCAGGAAACTGATATTTGGGTGCAAAGAAGAAAGGACACACATCGTTTTCTTAAAAACCTCCAGTCTAAGAGGCTATAGAGGAAGGAGCAGCTGACACTGGTGAAATCTACGTGGACAACGGCGGCTACGCACGGGGTTAGGGAGGGTGGAGCCACCGTGCACTCACCCTGCCCAAACCCTCACGGGCAGCCAGCATGGCCTCTCGGGAAACAGTCGGGACTTTCAAACAAAAGGAAGGCCCTGCCCAAATGCAGAGGCAAGGAACCACTTCTTTGAAGAAAGAGAGTGTAAACCCACTCCAGGCAGAGCTCGAAGTTCTCCCAGTTGTATTCTTTCCTTACACACGATAATTTACCCTGAGAGGCTTCTAAATTTCATCTCCAGCAAGTCTCTAAGTCCTTGTGTCCACTCCACTGCCCACACTGTCCACTCCACCACCCTCTACCCTCCACACTACCCTCCACACCACCATCCTCCACCATCCTCTGCCATCCTCCACCTACACCACCAACCTCCATCATCCTCCACCATCCAAGCCATCATCTCCACCATCCTCCACCACCCTCCACACCACCAATCACACCACCATTCACACCACCATCCTCCACCACCCTCCACCATCTACAGCACCATCCTCCACCATCCTCCACCATCTACAGCACCATCCTCCACCATCCTCTGCCATCCTCCACCTACACCACCAACCTCCATCATCTCCACCAGCCTCCACCACCCTCCACACCACCAATCACACCACCATTCACACCACCATCCTCCACCATCCTCCACCATCTACAGCACCATCCTCCACCATCCTCCACCATCCTCCACCATCCTCCACCTACATCACCATTATCCACCATCCTCCACCATCTACACCACCACTGAACTCATTAATCATTTATTTTTAATCTTGACTTTTTAATAATCTGGCTTTCATTTTTATGAGTCATTTTGATGATGATTTAACTAGATTTTTCCCTCTTCCCCAAACTATTTCTATAAAATCCTGTAGCCAATCTGGCAAAATTTTTAACAGTCTTTAGTGAAGATCAACTGGAGGCTGATATTGGAACCTATTCAATGTGATTTATAGGTTCTTATCTATGAGACTACACAGTTAACTGTATGCAGTTCTTATAAGGGAATATGGATTTCACATTTACTATCAAATACTTTTTTCCCAGCTTTGTTGATGTATAATTGACACAAATTGTCTGTATTTAGGGTGCACAACATGCTGTTTTCATATAAGTATACGTTGTGAGATGATTATCATAATGAAGTTAGTTAACACATTCATAACCTCACATAGTTATCTCTTTTTTTGTGGTGATGAGAATACTTAGGATCTACTCTTTTAGTGAATTTCAAGTAAACAATACCTTATTATGAATTGTAGTCACCATGATTGAACATTAGGTCTCCAGAACTTACTCATCTTACAGGTGAAACTTCATACCTTTGACCAACATATCCCCATTTGTCCACTCCCAGCTCCTGGTAATCACCTGTCTACTGTCTGCTTCTGTGGCTTTGACTTTTTAGATTCTGCACACAAGTGAGATCACGTGGCATTTATCTTTCTGTGCTTGTCTTGTTTCACTAAGCATGATGTGCTCCAGGTGTATCCATGTTGTTGCAAATGGAAGGATTCTTTTTCAAGGCTGAAAATCATATTTCTTTACTCGTTCAGCCATCAGTGGACACTTAGGTTGTTTCCATGTTTTGGCTATTGTGAATAGTGCTGCAATGAACACAGGAATGTGGATATATCTTCCAGATAGTCATTTTATTTCTCTGGATAAATACTCAGAAGTATGATTGCTGGATATTATGATAGGTCTAGTTTTAATTTTTTGAAAACTGTTCCATACTGTTTTCCATAATGGCTGTGCCAATTTATACTCCCACCAACAATCTACAAGGATTCCCTTCTTGCCACATCCTCGCCAACACTTATATTTTGACTTTTTGATACTAGCCATGCCAAGTGTGTGGATGATATCTCATTGTGATTTTGATTTGCATTTCCCTGATGACTAGTGATGGTGAGCACCTTGTCATATACCTCTAGGCCATTTGTATGTCTTCTTTGGACAAATGTCTACTCAGGTCTTTTGCATTTTTCAATTGGGTTATTAGCTTTTTTCTATTGACTTTTGTGAGTTTCTTATATATTTTGGATATTAACCCCTTATAACATACATAGTTTGCAAATGTTTTCTACCATTCTATATTATCTCTTTTCACTCTCTTGATTGTTTCTTATGCAGAAGTGTTTTAGTTTGATGCAATCCCATTCATCTATTTTTGCTTTTGTTTCTTGTACTCTTACTGTCATATCCAAAATATCATTGCCCAGACCTATATCACAGACATTTTCCCCATATGTTTTTATAAATCTATTTATTAATTTTAAAATGTTTTTTCTATATTTTTCTCTCTCACTGAGACCAGACCGAAGTGCTGTGGTCGTAGCTCACTGCAGCCTCGAACTCCAGAGCTTAAGCAACCCTTCTGCCTCAGCCTCCCCAGCTGAGACTAGAAGCATGTGCCATTATGTGCAGCTCCCATGTATTTTTTAATAAGAATTTTATGGTTTCAGGTCTTGTGCTTAAATCTTTAATCCATTTTGAGTTGATTTTTGTGTATGTGTAAGATGAGGGTCCAATTTGATTTTTTGAATGTGAGTATCCAGTTTTCCCAGCACCATTTGTTGAAGAGACTCTTCTTTGCCCATTGTGTATTCTTGGTACCTTCGTTGAAGATTAGCTGATTGTAAATGAGTGTATTTATTTGTGGATTTTCTACTCTGTTCCATGGATCTATGTGTCTGTTTCCATTGGTCTGCATGCTAGCTCCACACTGTTTCAATTACTATAGCTTTGCAATATAATTTGAAATCAGGAAGTGTGATACCTTCAGCTTTGTTCATCTTGCTCAATATTGATTTAGCTATTTGGCATCTTTTGTGGTTCCGTATAATTTAAGATATTTTTTCTATTTCTGTGAAAAATGCCATTGGAATTTTGATAGGGATTATATTGAATATGTAGATCACTTTGGGTAGTAATGATATTTTGACAATATTGATTTTCTGATTTGTAAACACAGAATATTTTCATTTATTTGTGTTTTCTTCAATTTCTTTCATCAGTGATTTATAGTTTTCAATGTGTAGATCTTTCACCTTCTTGGTTAAATTTATTAGGAAATATTCTTTCTGATGTAATTGTAAATGAGATTGCTTTCTTAATTTTTTTGGATAGTGTGTTGTTAATGTATAGAACAATTTTTGGATGTAAATTTTGTATAGTGCAACTTTACTGAGTTTATTATTTCTAACAGTTTTCTGGTGGAGTGTTTAGGATTTTCTATATATAAGATCGTGCCATTTGAAAAGAGAATTTTACTTCTTCTCTTCCTATTTAGATACTTTTTCTTTCTTTTTCTTGCCAAATTGCTCTCATAAGTACTGTCAGTACTATGTTAAATAGAAGTGGTGAGAGTGGGCACCCTTGTCTTGTGTCTGATCTGTTAAGTATGATGTTAGCTGTGGGCCTGCCATATATGGCCTTTATTTTGTTAAGGAACATTCCTTCTATACCTAATTCATTGAGAGAGTTTTTATCATGAAAAGATGTTGAATTTTGTCAAATACTTTTGCTGTAGCTATGGAGATGATAATATCATTTTCATCCTTCATTCTTTTAATGTGGTGTATTATATTTATTGATTTGCATATGTTGAAACATCCTTGAATCCCAGGAGTACATCCCACTTGATCATGGTGTATGATTGTTTTAATGTGCTCTTGAATAAAATTTACTGGTATCTTGTAGCAGACTTCTGTATCTGTGTCCATTAGGGGTATAGGCTTGTAATTTTCTTTTCTCATAGTGTCCTTGTCTGGTTTCAGTATCAGGGTGATGCTGACCTTGTAACATGAGTTTGAAAGTCTTTCCTAGACTTGCATTTTTTTTCGAAGAGTTTGAGAAGGACAGTGTTAATTCTTATTTATATTCTTGGTAGAATTCACCAGCAAAGCCATCATGTCCTGGGTTTTTATTGAATGGGAAATTTTTGATTGCTGATTCAATCTCCTTATGCATTGGTCTGTTCAGATTTTCTACTCGTGATTCAGTCTTGGTAGGTTGTATGTTCCTGAGAATTTTTCCATTTCTTCTAGGTTATCCAATTGTTGGTGAATAATTGCTTATCACAGCCTGTGATTATCTTTTCCATTACTGTGGCCTCAGTTGAATTGTCTCCACTTTCATTTTTTATTGTATTTATTTCACTGATTTTTGTAATCTATGAAAAGTTTTGTGACTTTTTTTTATCTTTTCAAAAAAACAACTCTTACTTTTGTTGATGTTTTTCTAATCTCTGTTTCATTCATATTTTCTCTGATCTTTGTTATTTCCTTTCTTCTACTAACTTTGGGCTCATTTTATTCTTTTTTTAATTCCTTGAGATGCCATGTTGGGTTATCTAGGTCTTATTTTCTTTATTGATGTAGGCATTTAACACTATAAACTTTCCTGTTACAACAACTTTTGCTGCATCCTATAAATTTTAGTACATTGTGTTTCCATTTTCATTTGCTTCATGATATTTTTAAATTTTCCTTTTGATTTCTTTGACCCATTAGTTATTTAGGAATGAGTTGTTTAATTTGCACATATTTTTGAATCTTCCAGTTTTCTTCTTGTTATCGATTTCTAATTATATACTATCATGGTTACAAAAGATGTTTGATACGATTTTTAAAATGTTAAGACTTGTTTCGTGGCATACGAGATGATGTGTTTCAGAGAGTGTCCCAAATGTGCTTGAGAACATATATTCTGCTGCCGTTGACTGGGATGTTTTGATATGTCAGTCAGGTCCACGTGGTCTAAAGCAATGCTTTCTTATTGATTTTCTGTCTGGATCATTTATCCGCTGTTGAAAGTGGGGCATTCCAGTCCCTTATAATTAGTATATTACTGTCTCTTTGTCCCTTCAGACCTGTTAAATATGGGATTTTTTGTGTGGGTGCTCTGCTGTTGGGTCATATCTACTTACAGTTGTTAGATCCTATTGACGAATTGATCCCATTATTATGTAATGACATTTTTGGTTTCTTAACACATTTGTTGACTTAAGTCTATTTTGTCCGACATGGTATAACTACCCCTGCTATTTTTTGCTTTCCATTTGCATGAAATATCTTTTTCCTTCCCTTCACTTTCAGTCTATATGTGTCCTTAAAGCTTAAGTGAGTCTCTCATAGGCAGCATATAGTTGGGTCTTGTTATTTAAAAATCCATTTATCCAGTCTTTATCATTTGATTGGAGAATTTAATCCATTTATAATCCATGTAATTACTGGTAGTTAAGGATTTACTATTGCCCTGTGTTAATTGTTCTCTGGTTGTTTTGTAGATCCTTTGTTTCTTCTTCTCTTGCTGTCTTCCTTTGTGATTTGACACTTTTCTGCAGTGGTATGCTTTGAGTTTTTCTCTCTATCTTTTGTGTATCACTTTTGGGCTTTTTGCTTTGTGATTACCATGATGCTCACATAAAACATCTGATTGTCATGCCAGTCTATTTTAAGCTGATAACAACTTAACTTTGATTGCATACAAAAGCTCTGCCCTTCTACTTCCCCCACTCACATCTTATGTTTTTGATGTCACAGATTACACCTTTTTATACTGTGTATCCATTAACAAGTTAATGTAGCTACACTCATTTTTAATACCTTTGTCTTTTAACCATTATCCTAAAGTTATAAATGATTTACACACCACCATTTCGGGATTAGACTATTCTGAATTTGACTATATGTTCACCTTTACCTGTGAGTTTCGTACTTTTGTATGTTTTCATCTAACTGATTAATAGCCTTTTATTTCAGCTTGAAGAACGTGTTCTGGGTGGGGTGAGGAAAATGCAGGCCTCTTGGCCAGTGTCCGCATGGCTGGGGGAGCCAGGTGCTCACTCACTACACTCTCACCTTCGCCCATAGGGGGACTTGTGGGCTGAAGGGGTCTCTCCTGGTCCTGAGCTATTCCGTCCTGGGAGGGATGACATGGATAAGGTAAAATTGCACTTCTTACCACCTCCAGGGCTTCTTCAGTGGATGATTCACTCCCTCACTGTGCAGGGCCATCTTCCCTGGACTCACAGGCCCCCCCAACATTGCTCTTGTGTGGTTAGTGGTGAAACCTGGTGCTTCTGACGGCAGGTGGTGGCAGAAAGCTCCCAACCCACAGCGTTGCTGAGTTCGCTCTGATCAAACGCTCGTGTGGTCTTCCCAGAGGGTAAACAACCATGTTACACCATTGCTGAATGTAGGCACCTGAGCTGTGAAGATCTCACCTTATTGTTAAAGTTAATGTTTTGAGACCAAAGGTGGACAAAATAAGTAAAAATTATGTATAAAAAAGCACAGCTCTTCTGAGTCTGCTTATAATATATTTAAAGATATTATAAAGATGTCATATTATCACAGGGCAGGATTGTTGTAAGAATAGTCAAAAAACAAAAATGAGTCTTGGATTGAGATTGAAAGCAAAAATCTGTATATATGCATACATTCCTGTATGTTTTAATTTTTTTCAATTAGAGGAGCTTTGTTGTTGACCTTGATCTTAACAATTTTGTATTTCCACCTTCCCGCTTCTCTGGGGAGCGCAGCCAGCCCGACTAAGTGCCTGTCATGGCTGAAGTGCACTAATCAATTTTGTCAGCAGGCTTTTAAAAATAATGTTCCTGGGAATCTAATGTGATCAACAATTCTGTTGCTTTGGGGCAATAATCCATGCTTCAGACCTTGAAATTAAGTTCCCAAGAAATCCTTGTTTCTGCAGCAGGCGGCATCTGTTTTTTATTGGGGTCGCACCTCCACTTAATTCTGCAGCTGGTTTGAGAGAGGAAAAACGTTCCATGAAATTTCACTGAGATCACAGGGCGAGCAACTGGGGAGTTCTCAGAGGCCGCGTCCCTGCTCTACTGCACCACATGCACTTAATGTCACTTAATGTATAAAACCCTCCTGTCCGGAAAGAGGTGTGGTAGCTCCAGTGAGAGTTAACGGAAAGCTGGGAAGTCCGCACTTCATTGCTGTGCGCTGTTTAGGATAAAGTGGGTTGCGATATATGCCAGCGTCTTCATATGACTAATGTCTCCAAATTCTAGTACATACGTGACACATATATATTATTCTCCTTTTTGTAAGTGAGGAAAAAATGCAGACTTGACAATTCAGCTTCGAAGGTCCCGTATTTTCACCATGCAACTTCCTCAGGGGCAAGGTCACTGTGTTGTTAACGTATTTTGAGAAGAATAATTGGGCTTACTGCGTGGTTGACCCTGGGCTACTTCCTCTATCATTTTGAGCTCATTCAGCACATACTTTGTACTCATTATGCATAATTTATAGTGTTCATTTAGCATTTTTGAACATTTTAAAACTGTTTGACTCAAGGAGGCACGTGAAATGCTTTATGGTTGTTTTTCTGTTTGCGGTGGCATTGCAAAAACATGGTAGTTACTTGCATCAAGACAGAGTAGCAACAGACAAGTGATTTAACTTCACCAATCCCTGGATTTCTTGTTTGAAACATGGGGTAATGAGCAGGTAAAAAGATCCCCGTGTCTGTGCACCCTTGGGGACCCCCCAGAAGCTCACACCAGCCCCGCACTTGCTGGGCACGCTGCGTGGCTGGCGCCGGTGGTGCTGGGTGCTGCTGTAGTGGTGGTTTCAAGGCACCGTGAACGGCTGTGTTGCACAGCCCTGCCCCCCACCCCCTGAATCTGAGACCACTCTGCAGCCTTCCCACCGAGAGGCCACATCCGTGGGTGAGGACCCCACCAGGCCAGCAAGAGGGCCCCGCAGAGACCCCCAGTGGACCCAGGGCAGCCGGTCACCCGCTGACCTTCAGACCTGCTGACTCAGTGGCCACGTCAGGAGTGTTGGCTGTGGGAACGGCTGACGCGCGGTGCGGGAGCTGTTCAGCAGAGAGTAGCTTTGGTGATTTTTCCAAATGGTCAGTCTGACGTTTCAGAGAATATGACCTGTGGACAATAGTTACCATCTAAGAAGTTATGCAGGAAAATGAAAATACGCTGCTATGTTAATAGTTTTGTTTTTATACTATGTGCACCACACACTTCTTGGAAACTTCAATTACGTTTATCTGTTTTTAAATTGGGAGCTACTAGTCATCTGTACTAGTTGTTCAAATTTTGAATTATATCTGTAGAATTCTTTAGATTGCCGTGTTGTATCTGCTGTGATTTTTTTTATTGCAAATGGCAGGAAATCCTACATACACAGGCTTAATGAAAGCAAACCCGGTCACTGAGGTTGTGGGGAGGATGTTGGGCAGGCAGGACCGGCAGGTGCTCTACGGCTTGATCGCGGGAACGTCTTCCATGATTTTAAACCCAGTGGAGGAGGGGACCTGATCAAGTGGTCCTCACCGGGCACCAGCACGTCCCGTGGTTCCGTCAGCCTCATCCCCTGCGGGCTGTCTCACTGTCCCGCACCCTCTCCCCTCCCTGGGCCTGGGGTTCATGCTGGTTTCATCTGATGGGACAGATTCACCCTCAGGGACACACGAGTTTCTCTTTGACTCTTCAGGAGGTATTTCAAGGACAGTGTTAAACAGAGTGACGTAGTGATGGTGCCAAGACTGTTGCGGTCGGGCAGTGAGGAAACGACTTTGACGGGAGCTTGACTGGGTTCCCTGTGTCCTACCAGCGTCGAGGCTCCTAGGAATTGTCAGTGTCTTGCAGCCTCAGGAGCCGCCCAAGGGGTGTTCAGGGCATTGCCCTCTTGGGTGTGCCGTCCTTCTGTGTCTGCTGTCTGGTGGCAACGAAACCTTCAGGAACTTGCCTTAAACACCCCAGAAGTCCATCCCAGGCTCTCTATCTGCACCAACATGCAATCAGCCCATGTCCTCTGGAAAGTTCCGGAATGTGGGGCCTGCTGCTCGCCCACCTGTCTCTGTCCGTGTAGCAGCAGCACCGCCCACGGCTCTCTGGGCACCCCATGACAGCCCAAACGACCTGCCGCCACTCACCAGAGGGAAAGGCTCGTTCCACCTGCCTGCACCTGCCCACCACTGGAGGCCAGCCCGAGTCCTCCCGCCTGTGAGGACATTTCTGGGTCTCCCTGCAGAGTGAATTCTGCTCCCCTGTGTTCTCATCTCATTTAAACGCAAATCCTGGAATTACACGCATCTGTTACAGCACGTGGTGCCTATTTCCTCCGGAAGATGACAGCTCTTCGAGGGCAGGGGCGGGTATCGCCTGCTCCAGTCTCGCCCACCCCGGGCTGTGCCCAGCACACACGGTGTCAGCAGACGTTTGCTGAATGACAGCTGCGTTGTCACTGAGAACTCCCAGGACAGCCTCGTCCACAGCGCCCCTGAAGACCTTGTGCTTCTGTAAACAACGAGACGCTGACATCGGTATGTCCCGAGCGAGCTTTGCCGAGAAGGAGCAGACACCCCGAGGCCCGGCACACAGACGTGTCCCCGTGGAACTTTCTTCAGAGCAGTTTGCTGTTTTACCCACACCTCGACTTTTCTGAGTGTTTCCATAATTTCTATTGTCACTGTTTCCATGGAGAACGGAGAAGCAGCTGGTGGTGTGGCTCGCGGCCATACTGCATGTGGACTATCCACAAGGCTGGTGTCCTGGGACAGTGGGCTTGTGGGCACCTGCCCTCTGCCCCTTCACGGGAGAAAGTGACCAGAAGAAACCTGAAAAAAGAGAAGGCAGCAGGTGTGCGCTGAGAGAGACAAGGAGGGGGAGGGGAGTCGACTGTGCCCTGAGCTCCTCCCCCACACTGAGGGTCCGCACTATAGCCTGTCTGTGCATCGGCCCTCCTGGGCGCACCTGCGCTCCGTGGCTGACTTTGGTCCAGTCCCTGTGGCCCTGGAGAGACGCGTCTTCCGGGGATCTGTGGGACACACAGGCGGGGCGAGCAAGAACTCACCCACTCATCTGTGTTCTTGGCAAGCGTTTACTGAACATCTGACGAGGTGCCTGCCCCCATGAAGCCCACGTGAAGCAGGAGAGACCAGCGCCCTCACCACATGCTGGGACACTGGAGACATGAGGTAAGCTTTCTGTGAGCGCCGGGCACAGATGGCTGTTTCTGCCATGGGGAAGCTGATCTGGATGGGAGCAGCTCCCCCCGTTCCTGAGTGACCCAAACCCTCGGACTCACAATTGCCCAGACTGTGCTCCGTGTGACCGTAACCTTGCCCTGCAGGCCCAGGTCTGTGTCAAACCCTGCACCTGCTTCCCAAGTCTCTCCTGCCACCCCTGTGCCCTGGCTGTGAGCAGTGAGCACCGGCCCCGTGGTCTGTCCAGCGCCGTCCACCCGGGGTCCTTGCGCCAGGTGGGTGAGTTTCTGGGCCATGGGTCGAGTGACACTCTATTAACAGTGCTCCACGGCCCTTGGGGTGACGTGCGTCCTGACAGGCTCTAGCACCCTAACTGATGCGTTGCGTCCACATACACTCTGCTGCCAGATGCGCCGTACGTTTACACAAACTTGCGTCTTCAGAAGTGACACTTCTTCTCCACCACCACCACCCGTGACCTTCCAACAGCCTCCTCCCTCTTCACCTCCCTCCGCCCCCGTCTGGGCTGGACCTCGGCCCTCCTGGCTTCTGATGTTTCCCTTGGCGCGGGGCAGCGTCGGTGCAGCACTGTGTTGTCTGTGTGTCTGCTAGGTCCTCACTGTCCCTGGTGTTTGGTTTTGGTCTGTCTGGGTAAGGTTCTTAGGGGAGGTGAGACTGCATTTAATACACCTTTGCATACTTTCTGCTTCGTGGAAGAAGCAATGCATTCTGCTAAACGGATGAGCCAATGCCTCCACGTGGCCAAAGGGAAGTGTGTCCTGGGGATGGGTGAGATGTGGGTGGCCGAGCGGGAGAGTGTGGGCAGGCAGGGAGGAGTGCGGAACCTGGCGGGGACATTCGGATAGGTCCCCATTGTCAGCGGCCAGAATGTCTTAACAATACAGGCTCCTTAGCGAACCTCACGGGAAAAGAGCAGCTAGATAAATAATTGTGGCAAAGCAGGTCTTTGAGCATACTCAGATGGTCATGCCTTAGTACTAATAGAGTTAACTGATTTTTAGAGTTTTATCCCATGATCATGCAGTGCAAGAAATGCATATTATTTTACGTTTCCTAGTCAAAATGGTTCTCTTTCCCAAGCTTCTGTCTCACTGATTTTTAGGGAATCTCTCCATAGTCATTGAGGGTGGACAAATCTCACCAGCTCGGGTGTTTGGAAAGGGAGCCGGGGTTTTGTGCACCCTGGTCTGTGCCGGCTCCTCTGGCCTTCTCTGCAGTTTGCGCTCACGTCAGTCAGGGCAGGCTCTCGTGCGGTCGCAACCTGGCCCACGCACCGCTCCTCCGCCAGCCGCTGGCCCCGGGTGGCCACACACTCTTCCTCTGCCGGACGTGAGGCGGCAGCAGGAGTGGGTGAGGTGGCACCGGCTGTGTGTCTCACACAGCGCCCCACCAGGGGACGTGACAAGCGTCCCTGCATCAGAAATAAACGAAGGTGCAGGCAGTTTGGGATCTGGAAAGTTCTCTGACACAGGAAGCACCAGTGCCTGAGGTCTGAGTCTGCGAGACTCGTTTGTGCGAGAAATCCAGGCGACTACGTGTGCTTCAGGGGGAGTCGTGGGAGCATAGCTGTGCATCGTTGGATGACACGGATGCCTCCCGGGACAGGCATCGACGTGTGCAAACGTCATAGGATGTGCTCACACACCTGGGCGGGGCAGCCTTTTGCTCCTGGGCTACAGACCTGCACAGCCTGCGACTGACTGAACACCGCGGGCAACTGTGGCACAGTGGCAGGTGTTTGTGCCTAAATGAATCCAAACACAGGAAAAGCACAGTAGCAACAGGGCGTACGAGATAAAAAGAGCAGCACTCCTGCACAGGGCGCTTCGCACGAAGGAGCTGCAGGACCAGAAGCTGCCGTGGACGAGTCCGTGGGTGGTGAGTGGGCGTGAAGGCCGAGGGTGCTCCTGGGCACTGCTGTGCACTCGAGAAACACTGCGCACTTAGGACGCAGCGAGTTTATGAGAAATGACATAATTGTGCTGCAGCGTTTTGACGGCTGCCACATCAGCAGGTGATAGGAATTTTTCAGGTCCGTGGTAGCCTTACGGGACCACCGTGGCACGTTCGGTCTGTCCTTGGCTGAGACGTCGCTATGTGGCCCATGACTGTGTGTGGAAGTCGGGAGTGGGGGCAGGGCTTTGGGTCACACCGTGGCCCTGGACTAAACTGAACGAAACAAATCTGCAGAGAAAACCCCAAAGGCTTGTGGCTGTGAGGACTCAGACACTAGAGGTCTTGGGACACCGTGGAAACCGTGGCCGCGCTAACAGGAATGATGACATTAGGGAGAAGCTGTGGCGGCCACGGGGTTTTCCAAGTGGACACGTCGCGTGGGTGGCTGGGAACGTGTACGTCCCCGGTGCGCTGAGGATCGGTTCTCTGCCTGGCGAGGCTGCGTGTGCGCCATTGCCGTAGCGTTCTGTGGTTTCCCCAAATGACCCAAAGGTCACGACCTGCGTCGTCAGAGCCTCCCGTATTTTGTTGTGGCCTTTGTCACCGCGAGACAGGCAGTGTGTGCCCACCGGTGTTCACTTTCATTCCACTCAGATTCATAGTTTTTCCCTGATGAAAAGATAAATGTAACATGTTGCTCTGTGAAGGAACATAAATTCAAAATAAATAAAATTGTTAAAGTCATGAATTGAAAGTACAGCACGTAGAATTTATGATTATATCACTCAAAGTTGACGCACGTGGAGAGGACGTTTTCCTTTGGCCCATAAAGGCGCTTCCTGTACCTCGAGGACGAGAGAGCTCTGGGGAGCTGGAGCCAAGCGGGGCTCCCACGGCTTCTGGGTCCCCTGGGCAGAGACGTCCTGATGCTCCCATCCTCCCTGAAAACCTGGGCTTTCCCTCTTATTCCTGTACTTGTATTAATCACTCAGGATTTAGCCTTCCTCAGCTTTATTGTTTTTTGGCTTTTTTTTCTTGGTGGTTGTTGTTTTAATCCTACAAGGGAGTTAAACTTGCAGGTGCTCAGCCAAGTGCCCCGTTCTGTGAAGAACTGTCTCTGCATCCATGGCCAGACTCTCTAGAGCGTTAGCTAAGGTTTTAGTTTTAAACTCTCAGTTCTTCTGAATATTTCTAGTAATATTTTTGTAAATACCAAGTCATGAGATGCGAGTGGTTTGGGATACTTCAGTAACTCCTAATGGGCTTGAAAAAGAATCTAAAACCAGAAGACGTGTCTTTAACTTCCCAGGGTAGATTTCCATTTAAATGTTAAATTCCTATTAAAATACAACGGCTCACTATTAAAACAAATAATCAGTGAGCACAATCTCCCAGGGTCGGTGTGAACCGTTACTATCTGCTTTCGAGATTGAGGCGAATTGCGAGAGCTGACTCACAGGCACTTGCTTTTGACTCTACAAGTGCTGCAAACTGTCAGGTACAAGACCAAAGCGTGGCGTTCACAGATGGGTTTCAAACCATGTGTGCCCAGATGTATTATAAACTTATACTCTAGATGTGTCCCTTCCATGAACTGTAACATATTGGAGAACTAGCCTCTTGAAACTGAATTAGTCCAATACGCGATACAATTCACGAAAGCAAGGAAAACAGAACTTTTGCCCGGAGGCATCACTGCGCACAGCACCCACTGGGCAGGGGTCTGCCCAGAACCAGGGCACCAAGAAAAGCTGATTCTCATCATCTAACGAGGTGTGTCGTTTTAATCTCACCAGGAGTTTCATCTAAGTTGAAATGGGAAAAAGTAAATTTGTTAATTCATTCATATTTTATTCAATAAATTGGAAAATAGTGAGTGCCTGTTTTGGGCCATTCCTCTAGTCTCCATGGGTTCCGAGGGGAAAGGCACGGCACCGCCCTACAGGAAGTTGGTGTAGCCAGGGCATTGCTAGACCTACACATGTGCAAACTTGTAGTTTAAAAGAAGTGTTCGGATTCATAGTGGGGCAAGGTGGCTGACTAGAGACATTAGTCACCAGATCATCTTAGAAAGAAGGAAAAAGTTTTAGATGAAAAAAAATAGTTCAAGTGTAATTTTGAGGAAAAAGTGCCGGAATCTACCAGAGATTCTACGAGAAGAAGCTACAGAGCCGAATAAGAAGGAGAAACATATCGGCAGAGATCAACCCCCGAGAAGCTTGGAGCCCCGTGGAAAGGCGCCTGGCTGGCTCTTACCCAGAAGCACCACCTTCTGCCTCAGAGACTAAATTGGGCGTCCCAGAGTAATTCACACTGTTAAGAAGAGCACAGGGCTGGGGAAAGAGAAAGGATTTCAAAGACCTCCATCTCTCCTTGTCATCAAGAGACAGGAATCTGCCCGTATGCATCGCACACGACGGAGCAGCCTACAAACAACCAGCAATCGAGAAAACCACCACGCCAAGGGTATCCAGAGCCAAGGCTTCCATCCAGAACCTAGACCCTGTCAAAGCCCCCTCAACCAAAGCCAAAGGCCCCAACCTACCTATGCCACAGACACACCGTAAGACTGAGAGGTAAGAAAAGAAAAAAAAGCTCCATCTAAGCAAAGGAAAATACAAAACCAAGAAGCGACGGCTGTCCCAGATGAGAAGGAATAAATAAGTGAATGAACTTTGAAAGTATGAAAAATCAGAGCGAAAGGACACCCCCAAAGGAGCACATCAGTTTTCTAGCAATGGATCCCAACCAAAATGAAAGTACTGAAATAACCGATAAAGAATTCCAAATACGGATTGTAAGGAAGCTCGAGGAAAGCTGAGAGAAGATGGAAAACCATCTCAAAGAAACGAGAAAAACAATTCAGAAAATGAATGAAAAACTTACTAAGGAGATAGACATATTAAAAAAACGTGAGGCCATCGTGGTCGGTGCGCAGGCCGACCTCGCTCCCTCCGGCCAGGGGCCTGCGACGTCCCTGGCATCCTGTCCTGTTGGAGAAGCGCTGGGGCTGCGGGGGCTCAGCAGCGCAGGTGCCACAGCCAGTGGACCCGCCCGGCCAGGCTCGTGCCAACACTGTGAGTCAGGAGAAGAAATCGCGGGGGAAACCAGCAGGACAACGTGAGGGAGTGAAACACCGCGCGTCAGAGCTTGACAGCGACTCCTGCAGCAGGCGGCAAGCAGAGGTCTACTCTAGGGATGGCCGAGGTGCCCCTCCGAGGGAAGGCAAATGGACAGGCCGAGGCAAGGCCGCGTAACAGGAAAACAGGAAACCACAAATGCTCTGGCCACGAGCGCACAGGGCTCGGGGAGACACTGTTTTCCTCGAGCTTTATTTTTAAAACGTGAGGTAGAGCTGCTGTAACAGCCAAACAAACCGGCGGGAAGGGGAACATTGTGTTTCCTGGCTGATTCATTTCTGTGCCGCGTCTCGCGGACCCCCTGTGGCGCGCTGTATGACCTATAGGAGTAATGAATTCTACGAAAAAAGAAAACTCAATATTCGAGCCATGTGCTTTGTTTTAATTGGTATGTTTTTTGCTTTTTTCTTTAGTGGAGAGGGGAAGAAGGAGGCTGCACCGTGACCTGTCTGTGTCCTTCTCTGGCCTCACGTTTTAAATACACAAAGCCTCCCTCCATGCGTTGCTCTCCTGAGCACCAGGTCCTGCGGCTCCGTGTCCAGGGCATGGTCTGGCCTGTGGGGAAGCAGCAAACCTCTCACGCAGCACACGCTCGGGGCCCACCGCACGAGGAGTCACGTCTATGCTAGTAACTGGGCACAGAGCAGGTGCACCCGACCCCTGGCCTCGGAAGGAATCCCACCGTGGGACGTGCCTGGGCACCCTCTCCCAGCCGTGAGGGCCCCTCCCAAAATGTTAAAAATCATTAGGAAGCAGAAAAAGGAAACAGTGTTACTCCATGGAAACTAAACCTGCCAGACAGCTGCGTTTAACAGGGCGCTCAGTAAACAGAACAGGCAGAGGCTGAGCAGAAGCTTTGGAGGTTGCACAGGGTTTGACTCGGGAAACAGCAGCCTCTCGGGGTTCCCTCCGACGCCCGACCCCCCGGAGGAACACCGTGCGAAGTGTCGGGCAGAGAAACCGCTGGTTTCCACATGCACGTGGGTTCGTGTGTCCCCGAGCTCGTGACCCTGAGAGAAGTGGGGGTGAAATCCGTCTCCCCCCCGCGGAGGTGGAGCACGGCCACCGGAAAGCGTCTCTTCACTTTGTGTTATTTGGGGTAAAAAATATCTCTGTAGATGTAAGGTATTGTTATTTGGGTTTTCTGTTTCTTAAATGAGAAATTAGTCCTAATTCAAGAGATTAGAAGTAAAATACAAAAACATGGAACAATTTTTATGAGCGTAACATTTGAGATCTGAAAAGAACCGTCAATAACTTTGACCACGTACATGAACGTGGCCATTTGTGTGAGATGCAGATCTTACAAATAAAGACCAGTTTGTCGTCGCAGACCCCACTGTAGCGCGGGGTCAGCGTTGCCCTCCCCAAGCAGCCCGAGGCCTTCCCCAGCCCCCACTGGGCCCTCCCTGCCCAATCTGCACCCGCTCAGACTCTGCCCCTCCTGTGAAGCCACCAGTTTGTGGGACCTTCTCATGGCAGCCCAGGACGTGGATGGGAAGTGGGGCTCCGCCACAAATACCTAAAATGTAGTCGTGGCTTTGGAACTGGACAACAGGTCAGGCTGGAAGAACTTTGAGGCATGAGACAGAGAAAGCCTAGAGCACCTCGAAGACAGTGTTGGCGGAAACAGACACGGACGCTGGTTCTGGGCGGGCCGGTGGGAGTGAGGCGTCAGCAGTGCTCCTGCAGCCGTGGGGGGCATAGAGGGCCACGGGCAGCATGGTGTGCACAGGTGCGCCTGGCGAGGGCTAGGTGGAGAGGCGGGGCCTCCCACTGCGCTCTGGCGGGAGGGCCATCCCGTGGCGGGAAACTCCCACTAAATATCAAAAACTACACAATGAGAAAAAGTAAAGTATTTTTTATAAATTAAATCTGTACTAAAAAAATAAGTGAAAATACCCAATGTCGGGCCACTTCCTACACGGGTGGTGGAAATAGAAATTGATAGACATTTGGAAACACGCCACGCCTTAGCATTCACATGTGGTCCAGCTCGGTGGAGTCGTCTAGTCGCACCTTTAGGAAACTCATCTGCAGTGAATAATCAGAGATGAAAATAAAGAATAAAAATATAATCACGAAGACACCTAGATGTAAGATCAATATGTATAAATTCAATTTTATTTCTAATAAAAAACAAGTTGTAAAACATTAAAAATTTATCCATTTACAATAGAAAAATTAAAATAATTTTAAAAATTTTAATTATGGAGGAAATTTTAAATTTTGCTAAGATTATTAAAGAAGACCTAAATAAATGTAGCACTCCATCATGTTTGTGAAAAGGAAAACTCGGTATTATCGAAACACACGCAGTGTCTTTGACACACTGAGCGCGAAGAATCGTTGCCAAGCTGCGGTAAGCAAGGCGGTTTCACGTTACGGAAACAGACCGACGCACCCCACCCGGAAACCATGTGTTTGAGAGAACTGGCGATGAGATCACTGGGGAAGGGGCGTCAGTGAGTGGTGGTCATTTGTAACCTCTGCCGGCTGGAAAATACCGGAGCGTCTCAGAATATAAGAAGGGGATATGCAAATGTTTTAAGTATATTTACACCTATAATATTATGCATCAGTGAAAAAGAATGAACCGTTGTTATTTACAACGTGAATAGTAGAGATATTGAAGTGAGTGAAAAATGACCACATTGGACTAGGTACAACACAGTGTGTCTAAGAAGTTCAAAAATGGACACTTGGCTTCATCATCACGAAGCCAAGTCTGAGGACGTCGGTGATGGGGAGAGGGGACCGAGGGACACACCTGGGCGGCTCCACCATCTTTGCTAATTTTCTGGCGCGGCATGGTGGCGCACTCACCGCCATCCGTCACTCGCAAGTAACGCAGCAGCAGGCCCCAAATTTCAGGTGTGTGAAATGTGTGGTCCCCGTGTAGCAAGGTTAACAGAACACAATATTTTTTTTAATTTGTCTATTCTCTTAGGAGAAAAAAAGCACAAAAAACCCTCTATTTTGAAAATCAGTCCTTCCCAAACTTGAATCTGCTTCTCAAGCTTACGAATCTCGTAACCAAGGTGCCGGCAGGGCTGGCGCCTTCCCCGGCCTCTGTCGGGCTCTGGCGGCGGCTGCAGCCTGGTGTTCTGGGTGCTCCTCGGCTCGTGCAGACGCCGCTCCCGTCCCCGCCTCACGCACACGGCTCCCTCTTCCTGCGCCACGTGACGGCTGAGTCGTGTTGGGACGAAGGCCCCCCATCCTCTAAGGCCTCGTCTCTACTCGGTCACATCTACACGGACTGTTTCTAGACGCTGAGACGGTCAGGGTGCCAGACGCAGGACTGCGGCGTGGCTTTGCGGGGACGCAGCCCTGCACACGGCAGACTCCATGTCATTTCTCCCGTGCCGTTGTACACATCTCAAATTTTTGTAAGAAACACTTAAAACTGGGGACTATAGCAACATTTAATGATTGTTGATTGTTTAATGCTGTAAGGATTGTTGTTATTTGCTATTGTTAATTTGTCATTGTGGCATTATAATGTATCAGTTGCAAATTTAAAAAATAGACATTTTGAGTAGAATGTCAGTCTTCATTTAATGTTATAAATTTAGCATGTTTTCTTGCTCCATAGACAAATTGGCAATTAATCCTTCCTCAGAATTCTTAATGTGATGCTTAAAATTTAATTCTGCTTTTAAAAAAATTATCTGAAGATAATGTTCATACCAAAAGTCACTCATGATTTTGCACTTGTGTTCCTGCTCTTTGCTTGCTTTGTTTCTGTTTTGTGGTTCTACAGCCCCATGTTAAGCTCCTCTCTAATGACATCTCCATCTCCTCCCTTCCAAAGGAGGGAATCGTGCTCTTGGTCAGGTCTACTTCCCTCATCTCTCTTCTTGCATTCTCAGGGCTGCATCACAGAAATGCACGCCGCGGCTTTGCAACACGCCCTCTGTCCTCCCAGAAGCTGCGGCAGTGGGACCTACACGGGCTGGCGCTGCCCGTCCAGCGGGGCTGGCGGGGGCTCCTGGCGTGTTTGGCACCAGGACACTCATCTTCAGTGCTCCTTCTCTATGTCAAAAAACCAATTGCAGTTGATACTACTGCCATAATCAGGGATAATGATTATTTTCTTGAAATTTTTTGTTTGTTCTAAGGCAGCAACTAATGCTTGAAAATGGATGAATTTCAATTTTGCAAGTATTATTCAAATCAGTTAAGTATTATTCAAATTTTGTTGCACGACTAAAATCTGCACTTTCCAAACCAAAATGTTACTCCTAGAAGTTCACACTTTCGCTATTTTTAATTTTTAAGACAAAAACTCTGAGCAGTCACATAGAATGACGGGCTTGAATTAACTCAAGTTTTATGTCCCTTTTCCGCTTGCAATCCCTGTGTTACCGCTGTTAATTCCGAGCCTGTGTTTAGAAGCAGGACAGATGCCGCTGCAGGGACCAGAGGCCTGGATTCATTAGGAGGCAGTTTGCAGAGGGAATTTGCTACTGAGAGGGAAGGAGCAGCCTGAGTCAGCTTGCACGGAGCAGGGCCAGCTCCGTAAAGTATTCAGAGTAGCATTCACGTAAAATGCAATTTCAGTAAAGGGTGCATATGCAAATGTCAATATGTGAATTCAAAGTCTACATGTATTTTATAACTCAGTGGTAACCCCTGCAGTTATTTAGAACTTACACTAACGGGAGGACTTTATGAGGAGGAGTGTTTAATTCTTGCCATTGTTTAAAATCCTAGCACACAAGGCAAAGAGGCCAGGCTGTTAGCTGGTTTCATTATTGTCCCTAAACTACCTGCTGAGAAGACATCTTTGTTGCTCCCACCCTGGGGGTGGGGAGCCACCGTCAGCCCAGCCCTGGGGGATTGTAAGTCACACAGGGTTAACACCAGTTAAGATTTTTCTGTGAAAGGAAAATCTGAAGCTACAATATTTACTTCTTTTCTTATCACTTGTTCCTGGAAGGAGAAAAGTGGGTCACAGTGGGAGATGTTTTTATGCAAATTGACAACTAGAACTACTAAGCTGCTTTTAAAAAATTTTGTGCTACTTTGTAAAGCAGCTAACACATATTAAATTAACATACCTTCACCAACACAGTTTTAAATTTTGTCGTATTAATTTTGTATCCTTTATTACTTTTTGCATTTTGGTTGACACCCTCTAACCTCACAGATACATCCACAGTCTTTTCCCTGTTCCTGCAAGATTTAGGCCACATTACGCTTTTTGCAGGGAGAAAACCAAGGCACAGAAAAGTTGCCTGACAGCCCAGATCACGCAGCTGGTTTCTTAGTGCACCTCCAGCTTCGTGAGTTCTGCCTCCGCTCTGTGCACAAACCCGCTTGCATCACACAGCATGTTCTTAATTATTAGCGATCTATTTCTAATAGGAAAGTACAATTCTATCAGTGGGTCTCCTTGGGGCATTAACTCCATTTCTGCTCTGTAATTTCCTTCCCATTATTCTTTCAGACCACTTAATATTTCATAATGGTAATTAGCAAATTTTTGTTATTTGGTGCCAATTTTAAACACTCCATCTATTTTTGTAAGATTCCTTTTTGGTAAAAAAATAGCCATGATTTCTTCTAAATGCTCACTATATCCATTCCTTTTATAGACACAAGACTGCTGCATTATCCTGAAGTCACACAGACTTCTCCCTCTGGCTTTTCTTCTAAAGTGCTTGAGTTTCCCTAGTCATGACTCAGTTCCACTGACTGTGGGGCATGTTTCACTGAGCTCCCACCGTGTGCCTGGATATGAGCTCCCACTGTGTGCCTGGATATGAGCTCCCACCGTGTGCCTGGATATGAGCTCCCACCGTGTGCCTGGATATGAGATCCCACCGTGTGCCTGGATATGAGCTCTCACCGTGTGCCTGGATATGAGTTCCCACCGTGTGTCTGGATATGAGCTCCCACCGTGTGCCTGGATATGAGCTCCCACTGTGTGCCTGGATATGAGTTCCCACTGTGTGTACAGATGTGAGCTCCCACTGTGTGCATGGATGTGTCACTGAGCTCCTACTGTGTGTGGCACGAGGAAGGTGGTAAGTGAGGAGGAGGAAGCTCCTGGTGCAGCATAGTTGGGGCAGATTCAAGACTAAAGAGGAAGAAAGAATCTAATATTTATTAAGAGCCCACTACGTGCCAATCAATTTTCCCATAATTCTTATGAATTAATTTTCTTTACACCACTTTTATAGATGGGGAAACTGAGGCACAGAGAAGTTGAGGATGTTGGTGGCTTTGTGTCCTTGTGCTCCCGGGCAAGTTTTTGTTTTTCCCTTTGAGGACTATCAGAACTTACCACACTGCATTGCATTTTCTTTTCAGTCACCACACATCCCGTGAACACACACCTGTGTGTCTCTCAGAGGTTCTCGGCGGTCTGGCCCCAGGGGACATTTGCCGAGGCCTGGAGGTATTTCCGTTGTCACAGCTGGGGGCTGTTCCTAGCCTGGAAGGGCGGGGACCAGGGACGCTGCGTGACACCCAGCAGTGCACACTGTTGAAAGGAAAACTTTAGGAGAATTGAAGTTAACAGGGTTTCGTTGAGCACAACGATGCGTGAGGCAGGCAGCACTCAGGACAGAAAGAGGCCGGGACGGCTCCGCCCCACAGGTGGGCGGGAACATGTGGCCGAAAACGCAGTGAGTGCAGACTCAGCCCCACTGGGTCCAGCCCTGCGGCGCCCTGTGCGCCTGGCCGGGGCAGTTGGCTGCCTGCGATTGCTGAGACGCAGCCACGTGTTTCCGGAATATACTCTCATGTGAGCTTGTGGTTGGCTACATAGTGAGTCAGGTGAAGGATTCAAAATACAGAGGCAGCTTTGCCCAAATTTAACCTAATTTAATAACACGATGGTGCCTGCCGCAAAGAAACATCCAGCCCAAACTGGTAAGAGCGCTGAGGTTGAGAAACCCTCACACACACACACACACACACACGCACACGCGCACACACATGCACACACACGCACACACACGCACATGCACATCCCTGTAATCCTCATGTAAATTTCCGGAGTTGGATATTGTTTGTAGCTGGTGTCGGCCCTGCCTACTTTCCGTCTGCTCTGTTTGTATCCATTTTCAGTCTTTATTTTCTCTCCATGTGTAATATCCGTCGGATGAAAACTGAGACCACGCTGTGAACATAGGTCTGTAACTAGTTGTTTAAGATTTCAGACGCCTCGTGGGCATTTTCCATCTGACGCCTCTGTCTTCAGCTCACGTCTCAGAGGCTCGGTGAGTGTCGCCGTCTGCACAGGTGAACGCAGTTGACCGCAGGGCCCCCTGTGGGTGGGCGCACTCGGCTCCCATTGCTAACGCCGTCTCCTACGAGCACCTTTAGGTCCGTCTTTCGCATATTCAGGGCAGTGTCCCGGACCGACCTGTCTGTCCCTGCACATTCCTCTCTTGCAGGAGCGAGGCGCACCCCCGAGCCCACCGCCAGGTGAGAGGGGCTCGCCGCCCACACTGGGCAGTGCGGGGGCAGGGCCGGGGCTCACGCAGGACTGGGCACCTTCGCACCCCGCTGGTCTCACTCCTTGCTTACGAAATGCACGTGAACCAACGTGGGCCACGGAGACGCTCACTGCAACAGAACAGACCGTGCTCTCCGATCCGCACATGCTCCGAGGAGCAGAAGGCCAGCCAGCGAGAGGCCGCCACGGGCCATATTTCCCTGCTAGTGTCGTGCAGCTCAGGAATCCTGGCTGAGACCACTTGCCAAGCTCCTTTTCCAGCAAAATGTTCTTTTTGGCTCTCAGAATGACCCCCACAATGCGAGTAAGCGTGATGGCCGCTCTCACGTGTCCACGTGGCTGAGCTGCACTGCGGCTATTCAAGGGAGCGCTTGTCGTGGGAAGCGTTTTGCAGACAGATTAATGCAACATCTGCCGTCAGCAGCTCCACGCACAGGAGATGACCTTGATAATGTGGGTTGAGACCGTCGGAGTGAAAACTGAGGTAGAGGAAGTTCCGCCAGGACTGCAAAGACGTCCCGCCCGAGCCCCAGCCGTGGCCTGCGCGGCGGATGTCACTCTCGCTGGCCGGACCCCACGACTACAGGAGCCGGTCCCTTCAAGTAAATCAATCCGTCTCCTCTCTCTCTCACACGAGGGGGCTTCAAAAATTCATGGAAAATGTGTATATTGTGAAAAACTGAATGTGGATTTCAACTTTTTTGCACCAAAATAAGCTCACGCTAACTTGTTAATACACGTGTGAGCAAGACCCAGTTTAAGGGGCCAAAAACGATGAGACGGCGGTTTGAGGAGAGCCCCCGGCAGAGCAGCAGCAGCATCCACAGCCACCCGCGAGGGAAACATTCACGGTGTCTACGCCCCAACTGAAGAGGACAGAAAACTAACAGCAGAAACCACAGGAACACCGTGGACGTCTCGCGTGGCTCAGCTCACACAGGTCCGACCGAAAACCTAAAGTGGAGCAAACTTTGCCCTTGATGGGTGACAAGAGCCGGGCACTCAGGGGAAATTTGAGATGGGGGGACCATACCCTGAAGCATTTCTCCGAAGCACAGTGGCAGGAGAGGGGCCGTGGCTTTACCGCATGATCCGTGGACAGAGCTGGGGCTCCGGGAGGTGAGGTGTCCGGTCGGCGCTAAAGGGGATCATTCAGAGCAAAGGTCCTGGCAGCAGTTTTCTGAGCCGCCCAAGGCGTTTGCTAGTTGCTGTCCGAGGGCCACAGACGGAAACATCTGCTCATGGTGGGAGTTTGGGGAAGTCGGCCAAAGCGTCAAATGGTGAAAAAATGTGATTGTTGAAGGCGGAGCGAGCGCTTGGTTACGGATGAGCAAACTACACAAGACAGCGACACCCAGCCGTGTACGTGGCTGGTCGGGAGCGGACGCCTGCTTGTGGCCGTCACACGGTTTGGGGGACAGGTTAGGGCCACGAGTGGGCCTGCTCTCAACATGCCGCATGCTGGTGGTTCCGAAAACCCGTTTCCCTATAAAAAAATCCATCCGAGGAAGAGGAGGGTCCGCCAAGAGCCTGTGGCACTTCCCATCTGTGACCCGGGTATCGAAAGTGGGTGTTTGTGAGGTCACGTTCCGGCAGCTGCGCGAGACTCAGATTTCCTCGTAGTCACTGCAGTTGTCGACAGCAGAAAGAGGGAGCCACAGCCGGGAATAGGAAAAAGAAGCAAAACAGCACCTAGCGGAGGCTTCACCTCGCCATCGGTGAGTGACGTGCACGTATGGAATTCACTTTGGAGGTAGCTTCTGGATAAACCAATCACAAGCTCCAAATTTTACCACGCTCTTCTTCCCACTTCTTGATAGCTGCTATCTTAAGTAAACAATTTCTAATACTATATGCCTGACATGCTATTTCTGGTTTATACCTTTTGTCCATACATCACTTATTAATAAAACCATTAATTTGATCTTTTAATTTCTGAGTTTGAAAACATAATACAATTAAAAGTTTTAAAAAAACAAAACTTAATCCATGTTTTACATATATTGTAAATATGCGTTTAAGTTGCCCACTGGGTTTCTAAGCTGTTTCATTGTTCACGTTTGTGGGTAGAGCCTGAGACTCAGGCAAAGAAACTCAAGTGACCAACATTCCGGAACAATTCTGCGTTAAGTCTCGTGAAAACGCACTTTGATTGTAGCAGCTGTTCTCTGCAGGCTGCGGGATGAGCCGACTGGCTGCGCCATGGAAAAGGGCCATGTCTGTCAACAGAGCAGCCCAGAAACCTCGCACCGTGCCTTGGCCACCGCACCGTGCAGGGAGGATGGTTGGTCCTCCTGTGCAGCTCCGTGGACAGGCATTTCCAGACCACAGGGGGACATGGAATTTAATAAGAGCATCAGAGAGGCAAGAACAGGAGGAAGAAAAGTCGTTGGGAAAGAAGGCAGAGGGGCCAGTGTCCCCTCCAGAAAATGTGACCTCTCTGTGCGTCTGCAAAACATCGCGTCCTGAACTTGGACGTCACGAGCAATGTCATTAAGAAGTGATTCAGAAAAGAACATTTTGTCCAAATCTTTGGTATCCTTTTTATCTGTGGGTTTAAAACCCTGGAGAAGATAAATTACACATCTAGTCCGGAAGCCAGATGGCTGCACTGGGTGGGGCTGGGGACTGGGCGGAGGACGGTGACCCCCGACGATGCAGGAGCAGATGCAGAAACCACAGTTTAAGGGGGCTACAAGACACTCCCTAGTCTGCACATGTCCTAACCCAAAGAACGGCTGCCAACCACTGTGAGGTTTAGACCAAACAGAAAGCAGAGGGAGAGACCTGACGCACTGCCACCGGGCGGGGAACGAGAAGCCTGTGGGGATGAAGGGTCCTGACCCCGGCGGGTCTGCTGTGTGACCCGGGCGTGGGAGCCATCCCCAGGTGAAATCGGAGGAAAGCAGAGAAACACTGGAGACAGACACGAATTTACGCTGGAGAAGCATCACTCGGCAACCGCGTGCTGTGGGTCTTCACAGTTGCTGCCTGGAGCCCATTTCTGCCATCAGAGTCACGGAGGTTGGAGTTGAGAAAACTAAACAGATGACAGGGGAACGACAAATAAATCGACGGGATTGGACAGTGACAGACACGGAATCAGGGAATCCGATCCATGTCCTGGAATAGAGCAGAGAGCAACGGGAAAAGTGGTGAATTTATTAGACTTTGGGATAAAGGATCGTCTCCCTGGGAACCGGGGGACAAAGCAGCATCCCGGTGGTTCTCGAAGAGAGGGCGTCGCGCTCGCGCGGAACTTTCCTGGACAGGATGAGCCGCAGTGAGCTCTGTCCTCCGGGTTTTCAGAAGAAGAAACGCGAGCCAACGTTTACACCCAACCGATTTGTCGTTTAAAGGATAAAAGCCACGGAAGACAGCGTGTTGCTGGGGACTAATGGAGCACGCAGGAACACTGCCTGAAAAATATAACTTCACAGAACAAGAGAAGCCAACAAACAAGCGAAGCTACGATGGCCGGAGGCTGAGAAGCCGCAGGGCGCGGGGCCTGGCGGCCTAGTGGAGGGTGGCGCATTCGGGGCAGGTAGCAGCTCGCGCCCGTGGGACCCTGCAGTAACCAACACACGAGCCCCAAAGGGGAGAGATTCGGACGCGGCTACGCGGTGAAGCACAAAGGCAGGAACAGAACGTGACGAAATGCACTGGTGTTTCTCAGAGCACAAGTTACACATAAACCTGAAACTTGAACATTAAATTTTAAGGAATAAGTACATTGTTTAGATTTGTAAGGCAGCATTTAAATGTTTATATACAAAATCGGAAAATACCGGGGAGGAGAAACTTTGGGAGATCATGTGTCCTTTCAGTCTTGAAAGTTAAAAATCTCTGCTTTAAAACGATAAACCAAGAACTCCAGGTTTAAGTCTCCTGCGGGGGCTGGAGGTGACCGGGTGCAGAGGGACGCGGCTCGGGAGGGAGCTGTTCCCACTAAAAACTGACACCGCGTGGATTTGCATTCGTGGAGACTTCTGGACGTCCTTTCTAAGCAATTAGACCATAGAAAGAAATAAGATCTGATTAAAGAGGCAAAATCATTATGATTTGCATATGATATGACTGTCTCGAAGAACATTTAGAGGAATCCACTGAGAAAGACTGGAATCCATTGGCTGGTAAAAAAAATTGCATACCAAAGATTACGTATATATGCTTTTTATTACCAACCAATTTATGTATTTTATAAAGTATGTACGTATTCAGTTGACCCCTGGACAACATGGGGGTCAGGGACACCAACCCCCGTGCAGCCAAAAATCCGCTTCGACTTTTGACTCCCCCAAAACGTAACTGCTAACAGCCTCCTGTGGACCAGAAGGCAACGTGAAGTCAATTAACCATGTTTCGTGTGCTGTACGGATGATATGCTGTATTTTTACAATAAAGTAAGCGGGAGAAAAGATGTTACTAAGAAAACTGCAAGGAAGAGAACATGTGTCTCCTGTTGATGGAGTGGAAGGGGGTCCTCAGTGGCCTTCACCCTCGTCTTCACCTGGAGTGGCCACGGGGGGAGGGGCTGGTCTCGCGTGTCGGGGGCAGCGGGGGAGGAGTCTGCGTGTAAGTGGACGCCCAGGTCAACCTGTGTTGTTGAAGGGTCAATTGTGTATTTTGCATATATGTGTGTGTGTGTTTGTGTATGAAGTGTCTTTGTGTGTAAACTGCCACCAGATAGAAAATACAATGAGACCAATTCACAACAGCAAATACATAAAATAAGTAAACTTTTAAAAATATTATGCCTAGAAATAAGAGTGAAAATGTTCCAGGTCTCCATGAAGACACCAGCCTCCCCCACGCCCTCAGCTGTGTCCTTGTCTCCCTTCTATGCTCATCTCTTTGTCTCTCTCTGAGTTTTCTCCGGATTATTTTTTTTGCTGTTCACTCACTTTTTTATTCAACTACACCCAGTCTTATTTTTGATACATATGTCAGGCTTTGCATTCCAAATCTTATGTTTTCTCACCTGGATTTCAGTTCGGTTCACTTACAGATCTGCCGCCCGTTTTAGGCAGCTGCTCTTTGCTCACTGCCACCTGTCCTTTTGGTCTGGGCTCTTTCAGACGCGGGTGTTTTAGGGTTTCCGACGACTCCCAGAACCGAGGTCTCTGTGGCTCTGGCTTTGCCGACCGTCGCCCGGCGCCTTGTTCCTCACGGGTCACTTTTCCCGAAAGTCAATCTGTGGAAGTCCTTTGAGCCGGATTTGGGGTTAGGGTGTGCGCAGGGACGTTTATATCTGCCACGGTTCGGTCTAAGCTTAGACAAGGTCAGGGCCACAGTGGACAAGCGTTCCCTTTGCGTCTCCGAGACGGTGTGAGTCGGGTCTGTGACCAGCCTGCAGTTGGGAGTCAGCGGGTGGTATTTCCCGTTGTCCCACAGGCCCCGACGACGCCATGAGACAATCTGAGCTAAGAAGGTCCCAGGAGTTGCTGCTGGTGCCGGAACCGAATTTGGTTTTCTCTCTGCCGAGGCGGGTGTCGGTGTTATCTTCAGCCCCCAACTTCCAGCGTTAACTCGTTTTTGTGTCTTGAGCGGTGAACAGTCTAAAGACACTGAGCACGTCTGTCTCTGGCTCTGCTGTCGGTGCCCGGCCACACTGCCCAAAGGGAAGGTCACCGATGCCTTTCAATCCCTCGATTCACAGTTTCGACTTTTAATAAAACACAATATTTCTCTAAGCAGCAGCATGTTCAGATCAGTCACCCACACAGAGCTTGAGCGAATTAAACTACCCGATCATCCAGAGAGTTCCTTTCACTAGGAGGACTGTGAGGTCTGAGGGGACAGTGTGTCCAGTGGTGGAAGTCTCCGGAACCCTGACGTTGGAGTCCGGAAGGCCATGCAGGGGCTCCCCACACCCGTACGCCTGACAGCAAAAACTCACGGAAGATGCAAGAAGCATAGCCTCGCACAAAGCCGTGGGGACCCGGCACAGAAGGTGCTTCTCTGAGGCTGTCACCTCCGGCTGGCGCCACCCTTGTCATCGGTCCTGGTAGGCAGGGATCACTGTCGCAAAGCAGTTATGTAACCTCCTCTTTTTCTCTTAAAACCCTGGTCTTCTTTACCCCCACACAGGCGTGGCGTCTACAGGGGCAGGCCTGTTCCCACCGCAGTGCTCTGTTGCCAAATGACGTCATTTTCTTTGGAGACCCACTCTGTTTGCCGTTTGGAGGACAAATCCCAGGAGGAAGGGGCAAGAGAGGGGAGAGAGAGGAACAGGCCTCCTGGGCTCTCGCTCTGCTGACCAGCGAGCCCGAGTCGGTCCTGCCGGGACCCTTGGGGTCTGGGAAGAACCGGCAGGTGCCCAAGATCTGGAAAGGGGGAGGCTGCGGCCCGACTTGGGAGAATCGAACGGCTGATTTAAGGACTTTGGGAAGGAAGCGTCTCCTTCCCAGCGTTGCTTCACAGAAGAAAACCCCCTTCCTTGCTCATTAAGGAATCGCTGGTCTTTCATATCACGTCAAAGCGTGTGATTTACTGACTTCAGTGGCCGGAATGCCTGTAAGTGCCAAACTGAAGAAAATTTGCCACCCATTAGCACTAGTTGTGAAAAATAAAAAATCTACTTATCTGTCCCAAAATACAGTTTGTGACATTCCTGACAACTTTCACCGCCAGCCCCTCCCTGGCGCTGGGAGGAGCTGGGCTCCCAGGCGAGTTCTGCCCAGACCGCGCGACCCGCTGCGCCGACACGCTGGTTCTTCCCCGTGCGCCACCTTCTCCAGGAAACCGTCCTCCGCCTCTGCCTGTGTTCCTCAAAGTCCAAACTCCTTAGCGGGTTTGATATATATATTTTTTTCAACTTTACTCCTATGCTTTAAAAAATTAAGTTATCACTACAAGAAACATTACAGTCAGAGTTTTGTAATTCTTCAAAAGTGCCAACAAGGAGGACGCTCAGGATGAGCGAGTCTGGAGAGTCTAACAACGGGGACTTGTGGAGACGCACGTCCCCGGCCCCGCCCGCGAGGTTGTGGTTCGAGGCCTTGGTCAGTTCCAGGGGCCACGTCCATCGTACCCACCGAGTTACTCTGAAGCTGGTGGTCCAGAGACCAGGTGCTGGGAATTATCGTTACACGGTTCATAATACGAATATTTTTGTTTCAACTTTAAAAAAAAAAGTTCTTTCCTTTGATTTTTTATTTTAGCTTTTGAAGCTGTACCTCTAAAAACAGTAGTTTAGCTATGCCTTTTCTCACTTGTTTTTAATTTCTCCTGTGTGCACGTGTAAACTGAATCATACGCTCAGCCCGTTCTCTGCCTGACTTCTGTCACCCCATGTCCTTGTGAAAGGCATCGACTCCCTGAAAGTTCTGGTCCAATTTCCTCCTCAGTTGCCGTGAACTGAGGCCCCTGTGTATTTGATAACGATCCACTCCTCACACTAAAGATCAGTTTTGGTTACGTCTGTTTGCAGATGTTTCACGTTGAGATAAATACATTTGACAAGCTTGGTTGGTTGATCTAATCATAGTTTTCTCATGTGGTATTTTAAATTCTGTTATATTCCAATAAAACAGGACAATTCCAGTTTTTGTACTAGTTTAATTAAGGTTTATTGAAATGTTCTTATAAGATTGTTTTTAGAAGGGATTTTAACAATGTTTCATAATGGCTAAACAATTATTAATAATGTACCTATGACTCTGAATTATAATTTATTAAAACTAATTGGATAAAATGTGACACTAATTATATCAATTTACAGATAGCCGGTGGCCTATGTGTATTTCATGTTTGTATTTATTAAAAGGACTTCACTCTCTGTTTCAATTACAAACCCTCCCCTCGAATCCAGTTTGAGTGTTAATAAACCCAGCATTTGTTTGGAAGAAAGTAAATGCTTTGATGGCGAAGGACAGAGCCGTTTTGGCAAACACCGCACATCATTACGGATCGTTTTCCAGGTGCTCCTACGATATGTTCCTTCAGGGACAGGCAGGGGATTGGGAAATTGCAGTTTTCTTTCAAACGGCTTCATGAATTTTTTTAATATTTAATGGAAAGTACTCTTCTGTTTTTCTTTTTAATTTTACAGGGGAAAAGGTGTTTCGAGTCTATCATTTTAGTGAATGAGTGATTTTTTAAAACTAAAGATGTCAATGCCCAGGCCTGCTCCCCTACGTGTCCGAAAGACTCCAGAAGTAGTCAAGGCAACGGTGGGAAATCCCCCTAGTTTGGGGCCAGGGTGGTTTGTTCGTGAACGGCCCAATTAGAGCAAGAGGCCGTGTGCGGCTATTTCCTCATGCAAATTGCATGAAGTCCCACCACACAGCTGCGCGGCTCTGGGAGCGAGGGGCTTCTGCGGCGCAGGACACGCTTTGGGGTCCGCTCTGCCTGCAGCTCATCTCGTTTCAGACCCGCTCAGCGTCCCCAAGAACCGTCTCTGTGGAAATATGAGACAGAGCGGCAATAAAACTAAAACGCATGTCGACCCTCACGATCTTCTCCAAAGCACGGCAGTGTAATTCCCTTTCTCATTTACTCCAAACAAAATTACTATTCGTTATTTGACAGTGTAACCAATCACTGCTCCTGTCAGGTGAGTCCCTGGAGCATTCTGCAATTCACTGTGAAGTCCGGGTGCATCGCGGCAAAGACACAATATTCCTGTCCTGCAAAGCAGCAAGCGGGTGTGTTGCCTGCTGGGATGTGACACAGAACGAAGACCCCCGAGGCAGGTTCCAGAAACGGACTTTCTTACCCCGACGGTCGGTCGGAACCTTGAATTAGTTACTCCTCTTCTGTTGGGCACAGTTTTTGTCATTAAACCGCCAAAGTTTGGCTATGTTATCTCGAAGCTGTGGTTCAAGATTCTGTGATTATAAATTAATGTGAGCACGGAGCCAATAATTTGCAATATTCTTTTCTCATTTAGAGATTTTTTGGGAAAAAGCGTGAAAAATCATTTGGTCACAGAAACGCCCTGCCAGGAAGATGTTCTTCCTGCCCAGGTGCGGCCTCTCTGTCTCTTCCTCCTCTCCCGTGTCTGCCCTGGGGACCCTCCCTCCAGGGTGGCCCATGTGGCTGCAGAGCCCACCTGTCCTCCACATCTTCCCTGGGCATCCCTCACGAGCAACCTTCACGGGGGGGGCGGGGGCGTCCGCCAGCCCCTGCGGCAGCTCTTTTCTGCCCTCGACTGACGCTTTATTTTTTCACATTCTTTACGGCATCAGGATCACCAGCCGATCACAGAAGCTAAGTAGGTATTTGGCCGGAATTTGAGGTGCTTCCAACACCGTTGGAGAGACCGGAGGGGTAGGCCCGGCTGTCAGAGTTGCAGTTTCCCAGGTTGGAACTTGCCAGAGAGACTGCCCCGGAAGGGTTTGCTCTGGTTGTTCTGCTTCTGTAGAACTCCAGGAGCAAGAAAACAGGCCGGGATCTTGCTTCGGAGCCTCTCGGAGCCCACCGGCATTGCAGCGCCACCCTGCAAACACGCGCGCTTACTCTGGGTGGCGCAGTGCCTCCTCTTACCTGCTTAACTGGCAGCGCGCTGATGAGAGGGTCAAAGAGTGCCATGCTGGCCTGTGCGGCCCACCTCGATGGGGTTCAGATACCATGCACTCGAACTGGAAACTCAGAATTACTCCACTAATTCTGGGCACGAACAGCGGACGGGCTTGTCCTCACGAGTGAGAGAGAGGGCATTCCAGGTTTCGGTTCCTGCCCCGGGACTTCTCACGGCTCAGCACCGAGGCCCAGACCGGCAGCGGGCTGGTGGGCAAAGCAGGGACAGCAGAGTCTACGTGCACAGCTGGTTTCAGGGACGAACAAGATGACCTGTGAGCAGAGCCTGCTGCACCCAGAGCGTTCTCAGCACCTGGAAGGTGGGAGCAAGTCCGTGATCAGCATTGCAGCCACCGGACGCTTTTGTGACTGTTACTGACTTCTGTGGGTCCCTGATTCATTCAAGTCTTAAGTAAGGGTGTATTTTTACACGAGAGCACCAAAGGTGGGGGGGTAAGTGTCTGTTTTGTTCTCAGCGTGTTCGCGGCGCCTCCCGGAGGAGGCTCTTCCCTACCACGGGTCCTCGCGCGTGCGGACGCTGGTTACTGTTCCCATCGGCAACGCGGCGCCCCGCCTACTCTTCCCAGCCGTCACGTGCCCACTACAGACCGAAATCTCTCCCGTGACAGTGTAAATCCCAGAGCAGGAGGAAGTCACGCAGTTAGGAGATTGGAGTTTCCAGCTACATCAGCCCCGACCTGATCCGGGTCCTTTTTATCCCCTGACTACTGACAGGTGTGGTTCTGAGGAAGTGGATTGAGAATATCTGAGTAAGCAAATAGCCTCGAAACATAACTTGAAATAAAGAAAATGACACTGTCTTCTATATAATAAAAATTACAAAACCTTAAAATAAAGGTCATCATATAAAAAGTCATACTGGTTTTAGTACTTCTCTACAAATATACTTTTTATTTTTGAACGATGTCCTGCCATATGTGTCTACACATATGTAGACTTAGCATGCACGTATTTCTTATCCCTAGGATGGTGAGAAACGTTTTAATGAATCCTGAACTTTCTGTATTTCTAAAGCAACCATTTTAATTATTTCCTTAAATGCAGGCAATAGGCAAGACACCTGTTTTCTAGCCCAGGTCTAAAAATAGCTCCAATAACTGGTATTTGCATAGCATTTCACAGATTTCTTGCACCAGCTATTTTAGTCGAGCCACAGAAGTCTCTTAAGAAGCAGGCATTACTGGTACTGTTCATCTTGATGGCAGAAACCGGGTCCCGCAGAATCACTGTGCTGACGGACAGAGGACTCCCTGCATCTGGCACTTCCAGACCACATTCTGCTTTCTCTGCACAGGACACCTCTGATGCCCTAGGACTTCGACATCAGATTCTCCAGGTTTTTCGCGGCATAGATCATCTTTGACAACCTAGGAATTCTGGGTCTTGTGTTCCGCATCGATTAAGGGGAACCTTGTCCTTCTCGGGTGATGTTCGACTCCGAGGAAAGCTCAGCAGTGTTCTGTTCAAGCCCCTGACAGTGGCTTTACCTCCTTCTTCACTGTGGACTTTTCCGCATGACCGTTGCACAAGCAGTGATTCCATTTTCCTGGCCATGCGTTTTTCCCACAAGTTACTGGATCCCGAACTCACACTATAAAGAAAAGTCTAAGTTTTAGACTGAGTATTTTAATTTAACATTCTGGATAATATACAGCCAAGTATTCAGAGCCACCAACTGGGCTATCTTCTAAGCACACCCTTTAATAACCTCCTTTAATCCTCACAGCACTCCAGCACAGGGATCCTAGGGTTATTTTGCCAGAGTTGAAGCTCGAACACAGAGAAGTAGAACAGGTAGATACGCTGGTGTTCAGATCCGGCCATCGGCGCAGGAGAGAGACCCGCCGAGCCCACCTGCGGAGTCAGGGCACCAAGAAGTTTCTTCAACAAGACTGGAGCTGGCGAGGAGAAGCCCATCTCCTTTCTCTTCTCCCGGGACTGCGTGGTCTCTGAACACCGTGCCTCTCGGTTCCCACTGCAGCCTCCCGGCCCCGTGTGCGTGAGATGAGAGCGGCCACTTGTGCTCCTGCCTCATCACCTGACAGAGCTGACGCGGCCTCCAGACTGTGCTGGGTGGTGGCTTCTCGGGCCGCGGACACGTGGCCAGGCCTGGTCTGCTCGGCAGGGACCACGTGGAGGAACTTCCCACAAAGGAGCACCTGCTGGTTCTCTCAGCAGAGCAAACGTGTGTGAATAAAAAATAACTGGGCTAATCTCTAAAATGTTTAAGAGCAAACTACCATTTATACAAAGAATCCAGCTTAGAGATTTATAAATTATACCTGTCCAGACAACGCATTATTCTGTGCAATTTCCACATAATGTAGATCTTTTATTTGGTTTGGCGTGGGCCAGGATAAATGCTCTCCCAAAAGTATTTTCTCGTGTGTTTATATGTTCACAAACCAAACGTTTTACTGGATGATACAAAGTGAACAGGACGTGCTACCTGTCCCTGAAATGCTCCCCTTCCTGCAGGTGAAGGTGACCCGCCAAAGTTCACAGCAGCCCTGAGACCTGTGTGTGCCCCACACCCCTCCGGTTCATCACTGAGACCTTGCACACGTCTTCCAGGCAGCATTATCACTCAGGTGCCACAGACAAGGAAACTGAGTCACAGAGAAGCTAATTAGTTTGACCAAGTCCAATGCAGGATGAGGGTTGAAACCCCCAGGCTGTGGGTTCTGACGCCTGGGGCCTAACCACCTGCTTGTCAGAGAGAACCCAGGACGCCCGAGGCCGAGGGCCGGCAGTCCCGCCTGCACTGGTGGCGGGGGTGGGGGGGGTGGGTTGAAAGGGTGGAAGACAGAGGACAGGTAAGAGGAGCCGGGAAGGGCAGGGCAGGGCAGGGCTGGGCAGGCAGACGGCGATTCGGGGCCTGGACGCAAAGGCAGAGCCCGCAGGGAATGAGGAGCGCGCTGGAAAAAGTCCCTTCTGCAAGTTTTAAGAATAGTATAGATTTTTAAAATCATGTGAATTTTAATCACACTGGGGTTGTAAAGTCCACACGTTTCCATTATCTACAAGAAAAAAATTGGGGGCGTTTACACTATTATTCTTATTAAACTGGACCATTTCAATAACAGCTTTGACCCAGTATTAATAATTATAAACACTGATTTCAGAGGTTGTAACCATTTATCTTCACGTACACTTAAGGGAATCTCTCCACGTGTGTGATTTCCCAGTGCCGTTTTTGTATGGAAGGATATAACACAGGATTTTGTGTTATTTTTCCCTTGATGGCTGAATTTTCACTGATGTTCTGTGGCCCAGTGCGTCGGTGCAGCAGCTGGGACTCGGGCAGCTGGGCAACCCCCACAGCTCAGAGAGGGGCCAGCAAGTTGCCCTGGTCAACAGAGCGGCCCAGCGTGTTCACGTGATGCCGACGCCCTGTCCTGCGCCCGTCCGCAATCACAGACTATTTCACACGTTTCGTATCTCACAGGTATCTCACACACAGCACAACCGGGCTGGCCGAATTTTCAAGGTGAATTAACCAGAATAGACATGATCATCACATGTTTTCCGTCTTGACCAGTTGGTTATTGACGTGCTTGATGTCGCCGTGATGTTTGCGAAGATCTTCCCGAGTTTCGACATGGTGATGGCAAATGAGCGTGAGCTCGTCGGCCATGTCCGGGCTGCCGTTATGAAATACACGTCCAGGCCTCACCGTGTCCTACGCTCCCAAGTCTAGTCTGGTGCTGGAAATCTGAGTAGCTGGTCTTTCCCTTGGGCTTCCTTCAGAGATTGTCCTTGATAGGAAAGACGTGAAATTGCTCTGCACGTCTCCGTGCAAAATATTTCAGTTACTGAAATGACTCGGCGTTAGAGTGTGTCGGGCGCGTGTGTGCATTTTAAGGTGACAGTGTTATTTGATAGTGTGCCTGCAGCTTGGGAAAATTCTTAGGGGATTCTAATAATGGACAAATAAGATCTATTTTTGTCTAGCGCATCAGTTGCTTTACGAAAAATGAGTATTTCCTATGTGTTCAAGAAGGCTGGAATGTGAATTGTAATTCCTTTTACAGATAAAATTTATAACTGTCTTTAAAGACACAGTCTCTGGAACAATACAGCTTGCTGAGCACACACGTAATATTTCAGACCATGGTTGACTACAGGTGACCAAAACCTCAGAAAGTGAAACCGAGGATAAGGGGGGACCACGATTAATTTAAAATGAGGTCATGAGGGCCCTTGTAAGAAGCAACTAGGACACAGACTTGTCCAGGGTGGCCACGTGGGGACCCAGGGTGGAGACGCGTCTGTGAGCCGTGGAGAGGCCTGGCCAGGCCCTTCCGTCAACGCCCTTGGAGGAACCGGTCTTGGACCTCCAGCCTCCAGGACCGTGGCTTAGGCCACCTAGTTGGTGGCACTTTGTTACGACAGCCTAGAAAGCTCCTCCCCCTCACCAATGGCACAATTGTCTATGTGCAAAATCCCCAGGAATCTACAAGAAAACTGCTAGAACTAATGAGTGATTTCAGCAAGGTCAAAAGATACAAGTCCAATACCCTAAAATCAGTCACAATGAACATGTGGAGATGAAATTAAAAATATAGTAACATTTGCAGTCACTTCAAAAATGGAATAATAGGTAAAACTTTAACAAAACATGCACAATATCTGAATGCTGAATTACAAACTCCTAAGGAAAGAAACCAAGGAAGACCTAAATAAGTGCAAGCACCACTGTGCTTATGGCTAGAAAACCACAATGTAATAAAGATGTCAGTTCTCTCCCAAATTTTCTATATGTTTCATGCACTTCCTGTCAAAATCCTAACACGTTTTCTTGCACACACCGACAAGCTTGTTCTACAATAATATGGAAAGACATAGGCCCTAAATTAGCCAAAATAACATTTTAACAGGAGACTAAACTGGGAGAAATCACTTCCCTGAGTTCAGGGCCTGCCGTGTGCCTATGTTAATTGTGACCCTGAGGTGCCCGCGGAGGGACAGGTGTGCGCGTCAAGGGAACAGCATAGAGAAACCAGGAACAGCCCACACAGACACACTCAATGACTTCTGACAAAGGCGCAAAAGCAGCTCGCTGGAGGAAGAACAGCATTTTCAACCAATGTGTCATGGCAAAAACAAAGATCTGAACCTTACACTTTCTAAAAATTAACTCAAAACGAATCGCGGACTGACATGCAACAGGTAAAATGATAAAACTTTTAGGAAAAAACACAGAAGAAAATCTTTAAGACCTAGGGGTAGGCAAAGGGTACTTGAACTTGATAATAGAAATGCAATTCATAAAAAAGAGAAATCGGTACCTTGTACGCCATCGGTATTAAAGCCTTTGTTCTGCAAAAGACACTGCTAAGAAGATGAAGAGATAGGTTACAGACAAGGAGTAAATACCTGCAAACCACACCTCCAGCAACGGTCTAGTATCCGCAATGCAAAAGGACTCAAAACCCGATGGTGAAGTAACACATGATCTAATTACAAAATGGGCAAAACACACACAGATGTTTCCCTGACCGGGATCCACAGACGGCAGGCAAGCACAGGAAATGGGGTTCAAGTCCATCGCCTCTGGAAGGTGTA
This sequence comes from Avahi laniger, assembly GCA_963575035.1. Lineage (NCBI taxonomy): Eukaryota > Metazoa > Chordata > Mammalia > Primates > Indriidae > Avahi > Avahi laniger. The sequence goes on along the minus strand of CAUYSK010041240.1, from coordinate 3,961 downwards.
AGCCGTGTGCACGCCTGTCAGACGCCCGGGCGAGCACAGGCGATGCTGGCTCTGAGGCTGAGGGGAATCAGTCCCTCCCACGTGCCGACGGGAATGTAAGTGGCGCAGCCACTCTGGAAATAGTTTGGCAGCTTCCTAGAAAACTAAATATGCAACCACCATATGACCCAGAATTGCATTCCTGGGCACTCGTCTCAGAGAATTGAAAATGCACATTCAATAAAAACCCGCACATGAATGGATGGTAGTAGCAGGTTTATTCTCGAGAGCCCAAAGCTGGCAGCAGCCTGGACGTCCTTTAACGGGAGACTGGTTAAACTGCAGCACGGCCAGGCCGTGGAGCATCGCTCAGCCAAGGAAGGACAGACTGTCGATGCCCGCGAACCCTGGGCGAATCTGTTGTCTTGAGTGAAAAAGGCCAATCCCAGAGGTCACGTACTGAACGACTGCGTCTGCGAAACATTCTCGAAACCAATCAGAGAACGTGTTTATGCACGCACACCACGTATGATGTCACAGCGTTATGGGAAGGGGGTGCGGATCGGTGGTTGCAGGAGCGGACCTCTGCGTGGGGAGCTGTCCTCAGCTCTGTGGCGGCAATGTCACGGCTGCGATTTTGCAACGTGTGTGGTGTTACCTCTTGGAGAACCTGGGGAAAGGGAGCACCAGATCTCCCTACTTTACCTTACAGCTACATGCACATCTCCGGTGATCGCAAAAGAAACACTTCTTTATGAAAAAATAAATGCTTTAAATCCAACTAGAAAAGGAGCTAAAGTCAAAGAGAGAGAATGAATGCAGCAAACGGGAGAGCACTTGAAATACAGTTACTAACCCGGACAGAGGTTAGTGACTATCACACGGGCTAACAGGTAACAAATAGAGACCTTCAAATTCATTGTAGACAGTTAAACAGGTCTGTCTTTTTTCCAGATCAAATTCCACCAAAATGACAGGAAAGGAATAAAACCCACAGTCAAAGGAGGAGACGACAGATGAAAGGTGAACAGTAAAATACGGGAGGAAGGACAACGGGCGGTGAATGACGCTGACAGCTGGAGACAGAACAGAAAGCCGGCCACGGGGAGGCTCCCAGGTAGGTGTCGGGAGGCTCCCAGGTAGGTGTCGGGGAGGCTGAGGACACAGAGCTGACACAGGAGACCGCTCTGGTCTGCGTGAGCCTGTGTCTCCCACTGTGGTCTCCAACCAGCGTCACTGGGAACCACTAGAAATGCAGATTCTGGGCCCCCCCAAACCTCCTGAACAAGAGGCCCCTGTGGGTAGAGCCCGGAAGCTTTGCACCTGCTTCCAAGCACACTCACGCCGAGGGCCGCTGCTGTGTGAGGAAGCCCCGGAGCCCCCGCCGCGGAGGCCTGGGCACACACCCCCCTAGCAGAGGCCTGCAGACTCAGCGCCTGGGAGGTTCAATTTCCAGAGAAGTGCTTCTGCAACGCTCCTGTGGGGCTGGAGGTGCGAGTTTAATAAGCCCCTGGGGGCGCCCCAGCTCTGGCCTGCGGACCTCACTTCCAGACCCAGGGTCAGAGCCGGGCTCACCTGGGCAGCTGCGCAAGGCAGCGCCTGCGGCCCACCCGGCAGGGCCGCCTAATTGGCGCCGTGTGTGGCCGGAGCGTTGAGGGTTTACCGCTCCCCGGTGACCCTGCGGTGCTGCCCTGACCGGTGACCCTCGGAAGGAGCGCTCCCAGCTGAACACGGAGAGCGAGAGGAAGTTTATAGACTGAAACGTGAACCCTCCGACGCCCGTCTCCAACTCGGCTGCCGGGCGGAAGCTCGTGTGATTATTCTGTTGGGAAAACCTGCCCAGAGGAAAAGAAACATGGAAAACAGTGTCTGCGTGCAGCCCGCTCAGGCAGTGGGCTCTGAACGTGCGCACACCCGGTAAAGCGAAAGATTAACCAGCAATTAACTTTCAATTTGAAATTGTAAAGGCTGGAAAGAATTCTTTCTACAAAATCCCCCCAAGTAGCTGGGAATCAACTTAAGAATTGTGCAAGGATCACAAATGTGCAAAATTATAAAGCCTAAGAACATAAAAGTCAAACTTAAGACACAATCTCACTGAGTGGAAGAATTCACCATTTTGAGGCTGTCTTCCCAAATTAATCTATTAAATCGATTCAGTTAGAAAATCAAATTTATTCAATTGAAAATACCAAATCTTCAACAGGATTTTGGGTGGAACTTGAAAACCTGATTCTAAAATTTATCTAAAATATACACAAGAGTAGACAACAATATCTTCAATGAATGAGACGTGCGCTCATCTGGGGATGGAAGCGTGCTGCCACGGAGCTGGTCTCTGAGATCCCTCCGGAGGTTCCGGGTCTTTCTCTCCACGGCGTTGTTTCAAAGCCCACCGACACCTGCACGGAGGCAGGGTGGGTAGCTCCCGTGCACCTCAAGGTAACCCAGACTGGGGTGAGATTCCTGAGCTCGAATGCCGGCTCCTTCACGTACAGCGAGAATAAAGGTCGTGCGGCCCAGACGCACGCAGAACGGCCAGCACAGTCTCCCCTGGCGACAGAGCTCACGTATGACCCTCACGTATGGACTCGTCGGTGTTAGGACAAGGCGCTGCGCCCTGTGTTGTTTAACAGCATCAGGGCAGCAGAAGCTGGTGACGCTGACACCGTGATAGGGACAGTCCCCGGGCTTGGTCTCTGCCGGGTCGGCCCTGCCAGGTCTGCTCCAGGGCCCTGTCACCTCTATCTTCTGCTGATTAACTTTGGTTCTTTTTTGAAATTTAAATTCATATTCCCTAATCTTACTTTCCCCACCTTTAACTTTGTGTATCTCTGATCTTTTTGTCCTTGTTAAATTTACATTATTATTTCTAAAACTACACAGCATCAACCTTGGTCTTGAGATCAGCTATAAGAATCTAAATTAATTTTCCTCATAGTGGCTAGTATTGCTGGTTCTTAGACTTTTTCACCTGTAAATTTAATGTAAGGAAATTATCTTGTAAAGAACAGTGGACATAGAATATGCTAAAACCCATGGAGGTTCTTACAGCCAGGAGATACTCAAAGACCGAGAGAGAACATTCTTTCTGAAACCAGGCCATCAATTTTTAAAAATTATTCTCCATGTTAATAAATCATGAGGCATGAAAGCCTGCAAGGAAGGACACGCCAGGCTGGTCTGGGAACCCTGCCTCGGAGCGTGGTCCACACCTAGGGGGCTCCTCCCAGGAGGACGAGAGCAGGTGCTCTGGGAGGGATTAATGCAGGAAGACAGATGCAGGGCAGGTGCGGGGGCTCCTGCAGAGGGGCCAGGCCTCCGGGGCCTGCGAGTGGCTACTGATGCCTGCGGACGCTGCTCCCGCAGATCTGACGGGGGGTGGGGGACGAGGGACCCTCCTCACCCCCTTCCAGCTCTCGCAGGAGCCCGGCCGGAAGCAGTGGCAGGAGGGGCCTGGGTGGCAGAGAGGAGGGGCGGCGCTCGGGCGCCAGCCCAGACCGTGGCCTGGGAAGGAGGTGCTGCGTCCCCTCGGCCGCTGTCCCTGCCGCAGAGAATTCCAGAGCCACTGGGCCTCCAGAGCATTCCCGCGTTCCCTGCTGCTTCCTGTCGCAAGTTTTTAATGTTTTTCCCAAAGTATACGGGGTTTGAATGTTTTTGGTCACACGGATGGCTTTTGTGATGCTTGAGTCAGGGTACAGGGGTGCTCGTCACACGGACAGTGGTCACGGTACCCCTTGGGCAGGTTTTCACCCCTTCCCTCCTCCCCCCACCCCCAGCTTGGTTTCCACTGAGTTTTATTTCCCTCTGTGCACACGTGTGCTCGACGATTAGTTCCAATTGAATAGCGAGTACATGCGGTGTTTGTTTTTCATTCTTTAGATACTTTCTATAAGAGAATGGTCTCCACTTCATCCAAGTTGTTACAAAAGGCATTAATTCATCCTTCTTCATGGCTGAGTAGTACTCCATGGTATACATA